>JAHHFK020000927.1:0-182076 GCA_024533555.2 Aedes koreicus | reverse complement strand
GCTTCAAATGTGGAAATCGCTGGATCTGAACCTCTGGAACCTGAGGAGATCAAGTTGTTCTTGAAGGGCGTTTGACGGTTGGGCAGTTCGCTGAGTTTCAGAAGGCGGAGAAAAATTTGCTTTGGAAGGGAAACGTTGCAGATACCAACCTGTTCTATTTATGGCAAGCAATGAAGAAAGATTGTCCAGCTACTACAGTACCTGTTCCTCATCCTAAGGACCCTGCCACAATTGAATGCGGAGATGCTGTTAGCTCTGCTGCAAATGGTAAACGATTGTTGTGTTAAATTAAAAATTGATTTCCTTAATATAATTCTACTGATCTTCTTAAACAGTTGCTGATTCCACAATCGAGAACGAAGGTAGTACATCGAGCTTGTCGCTAATCGAACATGGAGATCCGTTACCAGATTCAGAAGATTATGCGTTTCATAAATCCTTCTCCGTTCCAACTTCTGAAATCCTTGGTCCAGCAAAAGAAAAACGAAAAATCATTCATCCTCCATCGGTCGCCAAAAGATTCAGAGAAGAAAGCAGTTCAGGAAGCGAAGGAGCTAAAGCGGAAGGAACGTGAGCAGAAACGCGCCGTCAAGCAAACTGAAGCAATGGTGAAGAGGCAGGAAAAGGATAAGAAAAGAAAAATTGCTGATTCTCTGACGAAGGCTTCAAAGGCAAAGAAGAAGCGGAACTAAGTTTCAAAACCGTTTTATAGCTGAGAATTTAATTTTTTTTATATCGACATGAATGTGATTTGATTTGATAACGAAATCGTTCAAAGATTGCACATTTGATGTTTGAACTGAATAAAACCATGAGTTACACACGTTGTTTGATAATTAAGATGCTATTTTGCCGAAATTGAATGAAAATACTAGATGCACGGTAAATGGGTCCCTACCCCCACGGTGAAAGGAGACCCTAATGTACCTTATAAAATGATTCACAACAATTTTCTAAGTTCAGATAACAGTAGTTTATGATTTTTACTTGAATCACTATAAAAAATGAATGTATTTAGCGATACACTCATGACTGTGGTTGAATTTGGTGAATAGAAAGACCCTTAAGTCTCGCCATATTGCCTTAAATCCACGGTGAATTGCGACCTGACGGTATCTTTATCAAGCTTATTTTCAGCTGAAGACTGGTTCATTTGTAGCTTGCCGTTAAAATAAATTCATTAACAAAAAATAAACTCTCCTTAGTTTTGCAACATGAAGGGAAGAGGCTCACGAGAAGACAATGTTAGCCTCCTAGCACAAGTTCAGATCGGCGGTGATGAAATCGAGGTAGTAGACGAATTCTTGTATCTGGGCTCATTGGTGACCGCCGATAACGACACCAGCAGAGAAATACAAAGGTGCATTATGGCTGGCAACCGTGCCTACTTTGGACTCCGAAGGACGCTAAGATCGAACAAAGTTCGCCGAACCACAAAGTTGACCATCTACAAGACATTAATTAGACCGGTAGTTCTCTACGGCCACGAAACATGGACATTGCTAGTGGAGGACCAACGCACCCTTGGAGTCTTTGAACGGAACGTGCTGCGTACGATCTACGGTGGAGTGCAGATGGAAAACGGAACGTGGAGGAGGCGAATGATCCACGAATTGCACCAGTTGCTGGGAGAACCTCCCATCGGACACATCGCAAAAATCGGTCGACTACGATGGGCTTTGCATGTCGTAAGAATGTCGGACTACAGCCCTGTGAAAATGGTTCTCGAAAACGAACCGACAGGTACAAGAAGAAGAGGCGCACAACGAGCAAGGTGGATCGATCAAGTAGAAGGCGACCTGCGAACCCTCCGCAGACAGCGAGGCTGGCGAGGAACAGCTATGGACCGATTACAATGGAAACAACTTCTGTGTACAGCAGAGGCCACACCGGCCTTAGTCTGATTGGTAAGGTAAGTTTTAGTTTTGCAACAACAAAAGTCGATGAAAAAATCATCCTAATAAACCCTATTTATTTTAAATTACTGGCGTTCGCCTTGAGTTTAGAGGGCATTTTTTGAATTTAAAGAAGAGAAGCGGATGTTTAAAGAATGTGTTACAAAATAAAGTATTTCTTATTCTGAAATCATCAGCTACTAAAATTTTGGATATTGAACAACAGCAATTAAATACTTAAATGACAAAACAAAAACATAGGCCTGCATCAAATATAGCAAACTAAAGATACTGTTACAGCTAGAGATCCTGCGTTCTCAAATCCAGGACAGTTTGGCTGACTTGAAGCATCGCAGATTAACTCATACTTTCTTGACTTTACAGTAGATTCAACATGCATAGTGGACTACATATCGTTACTCTGTATTGCCTTAAAGGCTACTGTAGCACCTGGAGATCTAAAATTCTTCAGAACACACGATTTGGAGAATCTTAGATTACCATACATCTGCCTTAAATTCTGAACAATTTGGATGATCTAGATTTTCACATCTCATCTCACAATGTATGTTGATCATCCAGAAACTTTAAAGAACACGGTTGAAAATATATCGTCATTTTGAGTAGCCAAAAAAGCTATAGTTACAGTTATAGATCCTAAGTTTTTAATTCCAGGACAGTTTGCATTATATAGAATATCACAAATCATCTCGTGAGAAACATAATTTAAAATCTGAAAAATCAAGTTGATTCGAGTAAAAATATATTTAACAACAATTCTTTAAACAAAAACATTTTTTTTAAAGTTCGGAATACGTGAACTGGGCTAGAAACTCAAACACAATTCCCTTGAATGAACTTAAAATAGAAGTTTATAGTTTTTTCTCCGAAGAGTATTTTAATTTTGATAATAACTACCAAAAAAAGTTAAATTTCCCTGGCCAAGGATGAAGGGTTTGACGATGATTCGTCATGTTTCGATACAATCAATCTCTTGATTAATACTTATAATTATAGCTGATATATTTCTATCTATTTAAGTTATTTATTTTTTCGAAACTTGATTTATTATACCTTTAACATAGCTATAAAACAGTTGCGTATGATTCAACTACAGCTGTCTATCACTATTGTAAGAGGGACCGCCAGGGCTGAAGTACGGTCTATACTAACAATTCTAGCACTAACAAGACCTCTAAACCAACGTTCATCCGCGTAGATTAGTTATATTGTAGTTATGTATTATTACTAACTTTTCTTTCCTGCTTTATTGTTACTCTTGGTGGTAGGCGGAAGTGTCTATTATAATTATTTTCATCAACTCACATTAACAATTACTTTGTTATTGTTTCTTTTCTTTTTTTTTATCTTCTCTTCTCTCTCTTGTGTGTGTGTCCATTATTATTGTCTGAACTGCCATTGGATTCGGTAATGGATCGGGTGACGTTCGGTTGGTCTGGAAGAAATCTGTTTACAACAATCCTACAAGTGACCAGCTGGAAGCAGCTTTAATCCGGGAGCTGGAAAGTGATACCTCTACTGCAAATCCAGTAACCCATTTCAGAATGTCTGGAAAGTCACGCCCATTCCGAGGTTACTTTCACAGACAATAGGCCCCGCATGTACACATTACCCATATCATTTGGATAAGGGCACTGCAACACACTTCCAGATTTGGAACTGTTAAATTCCCAAACCAGGCACGTATTTAGTATTATTTGAAAATAGGGGTATTGTTGTATAGTTATTATCAGATAGATCTCACCCATGGCCGCCTCCTTAATGACACTAGCTTGTTCATTCGTAACAATTACAATTTTCGACGTTGATTCGTAATTAATTTCATACCCTCGCGACAAAATAAGCGCAAATGTTAACGTTGCTAAACCGCCCGTTAGATATGCAACCTGCATAACAAAACTCTGTACACCACGTGGTGAATGTATCTGAAATTATGTGCCAGCCTATCACGCACGCATGTGCGTTTTCTTCGTTTGTTGCTTCTGACCAGCAAATGGCCGTTTTCTACATTGCACTACTCTTCTTTTTTCCAATCCACACTCTACCAACAGTCAAGGTCCCCGCTATGAGGTGACTCTATATAGAGCTTCAAACTGCTTATAATCATTGATTCACTAGCGACAAAGTGGAAAAACAATCTAACTTAATAATTTATGGCCGAGTGTCACAATATTTCCATTAATAACCAAAACTAAGCTGATGTAACTTTTCTTCCGGGTGCGGGGGCGAAGCACAAAAAAAAAAAACAAAAAAATAAAGGAGAAATACTACCGACACTCACACATTTCGGGAGGGCATCGATTGTGTTCACTACGTCTTACACCAAGCACGCGGAGATTTTATTATTTCACTGGTGGTTTAAGTTGAATTACGAATTATTGTTTGATTTTTTATTTCGCGAAAACGACGCAGCAAAAACAAAACACGTCAGTTTCAAAGCACGGCTTGCTGCGATCGTCATTGTTATTTGAATCCTAGTTCTAAAATACTGGGCTCTTTATTTCACCTAATCTAGTTCAAAAGGGCTTGAACAAAATGGGTGGCTTACGCAGATCACTTGAAGATGTGACATGACGGAACATTTTTAATATTAGAATATAACATGAGTCGATGTTGCATAAGTTGATTGAGTTGCTTTATTGGAAAATTTAATAACGCATGGTTAACAAATCCTTTTGAAATTGAATTAATCATCTCGTTGTTTCCCCCCAAATATGCTTAATTCCGATGTTACTTCATATCACCTCCGTTGAACCATACTGAATAGCCATTTCGTTTTGATAATATCACTCTCTAATTACTATATATCTGTTTCTTTTTTGGTATACTGGAGTCAACAGGAAAGCTGGTTCTGCATCATTGAACTTATCTCTTCAGACACTTGAGAAGTGGCAAATGCTTTCAAAATTGTAATCAACAATCAGTGGATGAGATCGAAGAGCAAGTTAGATGACAATAACTCGCGGTACCAGTGCAACAACAACCAATACGAGAAGAAACAGATGAGAACTAATTCATAGTTGAACTTATCAATTACAATAATGTACTAATCACCAAACTATTATTTATTTTTCGTTTCAGCAATCAAACGCCGCTCTCTCTCTCTCTTGCTTCACTTCCTGTCTCCTACTATCCTCTATGTAATGAATCGAACACGTCATCAACCTCTCGTTCCTTTTTCCATCTTTCACGAGAATTTCCTTCACCCCTGACCCCTATTTTCAACAGCCTCTTACTATCCGGTATCTAAAGCAGGATTCACTTGACCCCTGTGGTTATAATTCTGTGATATCAAATCTACACTTCTACCCTGGTACAGTATGGACAGTGATTTTCATCGGTGGAGACTTGGCCCTATGACCCCCTTCTGTGCTTGAAAATGAAAATGAAAATGAAAAGAGAACTACAAAAATAAAAAAAAAGAAGATAAATTTGAGCTTTTAATTTTGTCGAAGACCAATGCCCTAAATACGACCTTCTTGCAAAAAATCACTCCTGAAGAATTGTGTATCTACCCCCTTTGTGACGACTTTTTGAAAAATGAAAGCTTCAAAACCACTTTGAAATTATTAGTACACCAATTTGCCGAAATTGCTGGGAATCTAAATAATCTTTTCAGGCATTCAAGAGATACGATTTTTTCGGGTTTTTCGATATGGTATCCCATAATTTGTGGTGTATTTCGTTTTCTACTGAGAGTAATTAAGTTACATTTCTTAACATTTATTTCTAGTAAGCTTTTTTTGCACCATATGTCAAATAATAATATTTCGTTTTTATAAGTTACATGATCTTGGTCATTCTTAATTTCCATAAATAGTTTCATGTCGTCTGCATAGATGAGAATTCTGACCTGCTTAAGAATGTAAGAAATATCATTGACAAATAAAATAAAAAGTAGAGGTCCTAGATGCGAGCCTTGGGGAACTCCAGATAATACATGAACAGGGTGTGACTTTTTCCCATTAAAACGGACTACCGGTTGTCGATTTATTAAATACGAATGTATCCATTTAAGAAAATGATCCTCAAATTCTATTTTTCCTAACTTGTAGAGTAACAGAGCAATGTCAATCGGCAAAGGCCTTACTAAAATCAGTGTACAGCGCTTCGACATGGTTACCGTTGTCCATTGCGTTTAATGAATAGTTCACGAATTCTAACAAGTTTGTGGCAGTCCTTTGAAAAATCCATGCTGCGAATTTGTTGTAACATTTTGTACTTGGCTAAACAGTTTTCTATTGACGATAGCTTCAAAAGGCTTCGGGATGCTAGACATAATAGCAATTCCACGGTAATTGCGAATATCGGATTTTTTTCCTGACTTATAAATAGGTATTAAGTATGAGTTTTTCCAAATTTTAGGAAACTGGCCTGAATCAGGTGACAAATTGAAGAGCCAAAATAAAGGCGATGTTAGCTCAAATGCAAGATTTGTCATAAATGCTGGAGGGATTCCATCAGATCCCGCACCTTTCGCAGCATCAAGATTATTCAAACCAGCAAGAATGTCTTGAACATGTATCTGACTAACTCTAATGTCATTTGAAGATGCAGGAAAGAATGAAAAATAATCTAGATCGCGATCATCATCCGAAAATGTCGTGTAAATTTCTTGGAAAAACTTTGAAAACAAGTCACAAATCTCACCAGGGCTTCCAGCGTTTTTGTCATCCAGATGCATTTTTGAAGGGAAGTTGTTTGATTTTAATTTTGTTCTAACATACTTGAAAACCTGTTTGGGACATGATTTGATTTCGCTCTCTGTTCTGAAATTATACTCTTCCAATTTGGAACTGATTGCTGAATTAAGCTGATCACAGATATTCAGATAATTTTGCAGATTGAAACTAGAGTTATATTTTTTTGTAAATTTTGTGAGCCTTTTGCTTCCGATTTTTCAAATAAATGATGTTCCTGTTGAACCATATTGGATATTTGGAGTTATTTCTGGGTGTTTTTCTTTTAAGAGCTACGTTCTCATTAATTATTTCAAATAAAAACCTGTCGAAGACATCAACAGCGCTTTCAATATGTACTTCATTTCGTATAATTGACTGCCAGTTGATTGAATTCAGCTTAATTTTTATGTTCTCGAAATTAGCTTTGTTGTAATCAAATATTTCCTCATATTCATAGTCGTTGGGCCGTGAATTGTTATGAACAAATAAAGAATATTCAATTGCAGTATGAAATTGTTCGTTTTTCCATAAGGGTGTCAGACATTCATTAACACAAAAATCCTCAACACAACAACTCAACAATTTTGCTGATTTTTTACATGATTAATTTGGTTAAATCCAAGGCTGGCAATTTTGTCAAAAATTAATTGTAATGTCATATTGTCCCCAACGACTGGAAGCAGAATTACCTTTGTTTTCTACGTCAGAAATGAAGTCCGCATTGCGCTGATTGAAATCGCCATATACATGAACTTTGATCTCAGGGGCAAGGTCAGAGAGAATTTCTTCAGCATTTTGAAAATTTTAGATAGATTTTTAGCAGAATCAGGTGGGAAATAAACAGATACAAACACATGCATTTCACCAGCTATTTGTGCTTTAACCCACACATGTTCAAACTCCGTAAATTTGGTAGAGGGAATTAGTTCAGAATTAAATTTAGATGAAATCGCAATGAGGACACCACCTCCAGACCTCCTTTGTGCCATTTGATGGTTCCGGTCGTCTCTGAATACACAAAAATCATTCCCAAACATTTCTTCACTTTTAAAGCTCTCATTCCAACTAGTTTCGGTACCTAATATGATAGAAAAAGAGGAACTCATTAAATTTTTGTAAATTGTTTTCATCTTGGATGAGCTTTTCATACGATTGAAGTTCTTACAATATATCAGCACTTCAGTTGCATTAGAGTGTAAAGAAAGGTTTAAGAACTTGTCAGTACTATTAGAATTACTTAATTCTAAACATTCTACCTCTTCAGAGTGCGTCAGTTCTGTTGAAAACCCGTACGTTGGCAAGAACACGATGACGAATGGTTTGAAAATGATGCCCTTAACACCGGCCGGAAGGTCCAATTTGAGGATGAAGTTGGGCATTAACTCATAACTCATCTCCCATAAGATAATTGTGATTATGCACCACCAAAACTACTTTTTAGGGCAATTTCGTGGGATATGGATGTAATATCGGCTCGAACATAGGGTCTATTTATGAACTTCATCTCATCCTCTAAATTTTCCATTAAAAAAATCGCTAAGTTTTCTTCAATTATTTTTTAGACATTTTGTTTTTGAAAATATTTTCTTCACTGAACACAAACACTTTATATATCTTATGTAAAGTAAATTATTCTAAAACCCTGGAATGTTTGTTGCTTACGATCTATCAACCGCACAACATTCAAGACATTTTAATTTAAATAATACAGGTTTGCTTGCTCAGATGTTCATCTAGATTTTTTAATTCGGAAAATTAACAGCTGCATAGTAATAAACTCCCATTGCATACCATTGAATATAATAGATTATAGGAGCATAGAAAATATTTTGGGCCTGCGTATTGCTTGCAAAATCACTTTATATGTTTTCGTTAGAATACTTACGTTGGAGCTTGTGACTTTTCTCTCCAGATCAAATTTAGTCAAATATACGATATTAAAATATCATGAAGAAAATTTGTCACATTCACCATTGAATAATAAAGTAAGGAAAATCGTAAATTTCGATAAATTGCATCACAACAAAGTAACGAAAAACATCTCAATAGCTTAAGAACCTGTTAATTGCAATGATATTATCGTTGATATGTCGATTAACGCTGAATTTATGACTTATTTGGTACATTAGCCGTACTGCCGCTCTTCGCATGTCCGTCCCATGTCGATTTTTTGTGATTTCGGTTTTTTTGCAGGAATTAGCTTTAAATTATCTGAACTTTCAGAAAAACTGATAAAAAAGTAGGCTTTGTTCCTGAAATATGGAAAATCAAAACCCGTTTGTTTTGTCCCATGTCGAAAATATTCGCATAACAGTCACGTGTTTTTCGTTGAATCGTCGAGGGCCAACTGAAGTTTCAAAGTGTTAATTTTTTGTAAAGTATAAACCGTACTATGCAGTAGAAGCAGTAGAGTAACACGGGGGAGGGGGGGGGGCTTAGGATTCAACCTCCCCCCCCCCCCCTTGAACCGCAACTTTAATAGGAAATTTTCTTTTCTGTAACTACTTTTTTTCAAAAAATTTCGACCTGAATGCCACCAGATATGCCACTGAGCAATGCTTCTTTTTGATCATTAAGCTTTATATCAAACTCATATTGCACGTTCAATTTGCTTTATTGATATTTATTTGAAAACACTCCATTTAAAGTTCATAGTAACACCATCACCAAACCAATTATGTTTCCTTTTGCTCAGGGAGGTCATTCCAGAACTGCTTCTGCTCCTCTTTGATGACCGGCAAAATAACATTCAGAAGCGCCTGCTTACGCTCGGTACTTATACCGATCGGTTGTTTGCGACGCAGAATGTTAGCCAAACTGAAATATTTATCATGAACTGTCTTCATTTGCTTCTTGGACATGATGCAGCAAGAAAGCATTTCTCCGCTGTCATCTACTGAGCTGCAGTAGCTCATTTCAAAGCTACCTTTTTTGAGAACAATCTTTCTGATATTCTCGATGTATGGCCGTGTTTTGCAGCGATTTAGCGTGTACTGCGAAACAGTCATCTTCATCTCAAAGAAGTCATTCGCAGCCATGTCCACCACAACAACATTCTGTTTGGCTTTTTTAACCACCTGCTTAAATTCAGGGAACGTTGATGTGGGATTACCGTGTCGCATAGCTTTCTCTACAGCCGCGTGGAAGGAGTCGGCAGCCATAAATGTATGACCGGACTCGAGAAACTTAAGAATGACTTCCTTTACTTTGGTTGTTTTTGCATTCAACAGAAAAATTAAGTAAAGGAACAAGTTCCAGTTTTTGTTCTGACTGGAACAATTGTCCAGCCAGAACGTAACTTTTTCCACTCCGTTGCTGCAGCACCAGTCGACAACTTTATCAAAGCAGCTTGTAATATCACCGGCAGACCTTCCAGAAGTAGACTCGTCCCAGACGCAGGCTAGAACGGGAAACGCTTGGGCATATCTGCCAACCGGGGCGAACGTCTCATTGAATGCCAATAAGCGCTGAGTGAAAACGATGGACTTCAGACCCTCCAAACGAGGCAGCTGAATGACCTGTTATTTGAAAATAAGTGAGAGCAGATTCAATGATCGAATACTTTCGAACATAACATTACAAGTAAATTACCTTCTGGAGATCAACAGCGAGTACAATTTCTTTTGGACGGATGTTATCGCCATCAGCACGGTACATTAATCTAGAGAGGGATGCCAATCGCAAATGTTCGACATGTGATTTGCATATTGAACATTTTGTAGTAATATTGTCTTCGTCGGTGTGTCCGGATGTATTCTGATGTAATGTTGCCGCAACGCATGCCTCGCATTGCTCGTGGCCTAGCTTCACCAATGAAATATTCATGCGTAACATTACACTTGAATAAAACGAATAATTGACCCTTAAGTCTGGAGCAGCTGAATCTTGATAATTTGTATGCATAGAAACTCCTGTTATATCAGATGGCAGATAATACCGGTTCGGAGTGTGAGCTCGTCGGTAGTGCGACACAGTTGGGTTGTATGACAGGATGTGCGATTTCACAGCTTCCTGTTTCAGTTTGCTCCTTTCGTATTTTCCACGCTTGGATGGCTTTGGGTTTCCATCAAAATCGCTATCGACGCATCGATATATAAAGTTTCTAAAAGTGGACAATATTCAATATTGATTGTTTACACAGAATAATGTTCACGACTTACCCGCAGTTATCTCCATACCCGATCGTGTTCAAGAAGAACTTTCGACATACACGTACATCGGTTCCATTAAACAAACGGAGGCAGAAAATGTACGAACAGCTCTTTTTCGGATCATTTGCAGTGAATTGGTTCTTGCGTCGGAGAGGTTCTGAGCTTCGATGTACGTTTTCCCTGATAAAACTTATTTGCTCCATTTTATCGAGCTTCCAGAACTGATCATGTACAATTACTCGTTCGTCCTTGGACACAATCTGGTCACAATTCTTCCGGCAACCACATTTCGCGATGATCAATTTGTGAGCCAAACGCCGGTTCTTCGCGATCTTTGCTTTCCGAATTTCTTTTTTGGTTCGTTTCCGCTTCCTGCTCTGGGTTTCAAAAAAACTTCCGTCGGAGTCCAGCACTTTCTCTTCAGAATCGGAACACTCCTCTGTAATCTCCGTTACATCCACTGGGTTTTCGACTGATTTCTGAATTTCTTTTGCTCCATATTTTTCCAGGAGGAACGTTTTCAGTGGAAACTTGTCATCACCGGGTTCATCATCGAATCCGATAAATTCTTCTTCGGAATCTTGCTCACTACTGTCACTACCGTATTCCTTCAATAATTCCAACGCAGACATGGTCAAAGTGTAGAAATAATTTAAATATTGGTTGTTTCCGGCACGTTATTTAAAAACAAAACAAGCGCATCAAACAAGCAAATTGAACGAATGGCCTACTTGTCAAATTATAGCCTACACTGAATTATGAAACGCCCCCCCGCTTCCATTCCCCACACACAAAAATGCAACGAATCATAAAAAAAAATCCGATAAGGTATCTAATACAAACATCCTTGCGAAATATGGGAGGGGGGACATAAAATACCAATATTTGTGTTACGTAATTAACGAACGAACCCTGAAATCAACAGGTGTATCCAGGATACATATACTTGATTGCATTAATTTATTTGAAAATTTAAAAAAGCAATGTAATAAATACACTCTTGATTACGAGACGGATATGCGAATATTTAGCTGATCTGGATCGAAAATTATTCGCATGTGCGTAACATTGCTGTTTTGGTGATAGAAAAATGTAATCTGTGACTTTTTTCAACTCAATTCAATTAATCTCGCTTATTCTAACCAACTTATAACAAATACATAGTTGAAAACTCTTTGCAGACACGAAATACCTGAAAATTGAACAAAATACTTCAATCGTCATTTTCTCCACTTGCTGTTTTTCGCTATGGGACGGACATGCAAAGAGGGGCAGCAAAACATATTACAACAAAAATCAACAACAATAAATATATATACAAAAAAAAAAAAAACCATTATTTTCCCCCCCCCCCCACATCAATATATGGATCCCCCCTTACAAACAATCACACCCCACACCTCACAAAAACAAAAACCCAATTACCCCCCCAATTTCAAAAAAAAAAAAGAAAAGGGGGTGTATTTTTTTTGTCCGAAAAAAAGAAAATGCTCTAAGAAAACCCAAATTCAATCCAAGGCCTAAAACAGTCTTATTCCAATACTTATTCAATTCAAGTGTTTTCCAAATCAAAACCTTATCTAAATAAAAATCCAATCCACATCTTTATTGTACTCAATGAATGCACTCCTATAGGGGGTCCAATCTGAGGATCTTTTCGCTTTATTAAACAATCTACGAAAAGTTTTACGCAGACGTTCCAATTTTCAGTTTCAACACCGAAAATTCCTGTTTGAGAACGATTCTTTGATAGGACTACTAATATTGAAAGAATCAATAATCTTATCATCTTACTTCTTGGGAAAATGGTTCCAATTTCTGAACGGAATCAATTTTTCCACCTTCTGTAAATTACTCCGAATTCAAATATTGTGCATATTGAGTTGAGCGTGGACTCCCACCTCGAGTTAGACTTTCCTACCGCGTACAAGTTGATTTTCAGAAACAACCTCTTGGTTAAACTAGATTACCTTTATTTTGAAACAAATGGCAACACTGTACCGACCGCAGTTCAACTTACTTTCGGCTGCCGCCGTGTAGATCGTTCCGCTTAGTTTCGGGTGTGGTTCGGCTGTTTTTGCCGCGATCACGACGTTCGCCCCATCACGGGCCGCTTTCAGTGCGATCGCTTTGCCGATTCCTCGCGACGCTCCGGTGATAAACAATGTTTTGCCGGCTAGTTTGCTATCGAAGTAAACGGAACACTAAAACGCTCAGCATGCTGTGTCTTCAACGGACATTAAAAAAGTTTATGACTCACCCCGTATTCCTGATGCCCATCATTTAGATTTAAATAACAACCAATTTTTCGACAACGCAACAAACATACACCTTCGCACCGTTTGGGCCACTCTCTCAGACTGGCCGCAGTTTGTCTTCTCTCACTCAACCTGACCGTTGTGTTTGCACGAAACAGAGCAGCGCAATCAGCTACCACGGCAGTCGCTTATCTTCAAGAGCAGATTAAAATTACGCTCGGTCATTGTGCGTATATCTCACACTGCAACCGGCGCACGCCTATCTTGGCTCAAACATAGTGGGGCAGAGAGAATAAACATTAAAGCACCAGTGCTGCCAATGAGATTGGCGTGACATTTTGAATTTGCTGGCTCGGTTTGACGAGATGTCAAAATCACTGAGATTTGGTACAAAATCCATTACGGAATACACCGGGCCAGCTCAGCTATTGTGAGCTCGGTAATTCATTACCGAAACCGGTAAACTGAATTAAGTGTGTAGATTGAGCAATTAATAGCCTCGCGGTTGGTGGTCCCAGCAGGCGACGGCTTCTAGGAAATTCGACCTGCCTATGTCTAATGCAGAAACCTCCACTTCTAAGAACATTGACTCATATTCTCCACATGCTCTTAACTCAACCTAAAGGGGTCCCATCGCGCCAAACAGGAAACGGTCCAGCAGCTGTTCACCACAGCCTCCTCCTTCTCGCTTGCTGGAAGGCACAATTATCTCCCCGTGGATCTTCATCATTCGTCGTAGGACCCGCAATGCCCTTCGGGCGGAAGGTGGAGAACAATTACTAAATTTACTTCTTCATTTCTTCCACATGGACGCTTCTCACTTCGCACTGCTTGGTTTGTCGTTCGTCTTTTTGTCACCCCCTCGAGCGACCACCTGAAAACTCCCGCTGCCGCAGAGCTCGCGATACACATCGGCTACCTGCATGTCCCTTTTTCGCCTCGTTTCGCTTTCTATGCCCGACTCCTAATTTGCATAATTACGTGGGAACTTTTTTTACTCATCCCGTTTGCCCCGTTCATCGTCGCTTTGGTTGTAGGCTGTGAAAATCAATTACACGCAGCGCCTGGCTGCTGGACTCGGTTCGATCGATATCTTTTGCTTTTCATAAAGACACGACGGCAAGATTGACGACGGGTGGCTGTGCGATCTTTCTCTCTCTCTCTCCCTCTTCGGTCGACCGCGGTGCCACGTGATGCAGCGTCTCAACATTAATTAAATCGAGATCGATAATTAATTTAATCGGATAGGGATCGGGTTCGAATGTTTTCGTTTTTTTCTTCCTTTTTTGTCTCTAATGAATCGTATCTGTTCGCTGCTGTTTGGAAAGGGAGTGCATCGAACTGATCGACGATTATTGATAAGCGGGTTTCGGGATGGCGCTCGGGATCATCAATCATTTTATTTATCCAGGTGGTCATGGCGTGGAATTTGGTTGGTTTATTAGTAACCATTTCAAGTGACTGCTCGAAATGAGGAGCTGATTAGCTAAGATTTGCGTAATGACACGGGTTTGATTAAGTAGGGATGATTCAGTTGATTGAAGTATCATTGCACTGAATATAAAAATTTAGTGTACCTATACTACGAAATCGTTCGTTTAACTTACCAATGTATACGTTGTTGTCTGCAACGAAATTGACTTGTACCATTTATGAAGCTGGCTTCGTATGTAATAGACACATGCGGCGTCAAAAGTACGACGTATTTGTGTATTCAAAAAGAACATTCGTGCATTGCACGAAGACAGTACAAGGAATTACCGTTAAGTAGCCATTCACGGTGCGTTTAAGCCAGGGACCTGGTAACCCTATCCTATTTACTAGCGTTTGACAGTATGCAACATATCGCGGGCCTTATTTGAATAGAGCCCATCCGACGTCTGTTACTACGGGTACGAACGCCAGTGTTGTTTACAAACAATGAATCTTTTGACATTTGGTTGTAAGAGATGTTAGTTACAGCAAAATGACAGTTCGCCAGATCCCAAAATGTCTTCATTATACGTCACAAATTAAAAAAAAAAAAAGAAACTAATGGTTTCTGATCATAAATGATACTAAACAGGGCTTCAAATGGTGAGTTGTCAACTTCGAAGGAGGGTACGGCCGACCTCTGGTCCTCACAAGTTCCTACCTCACGCCTCCACGAGTCATATGATCACAAAAAAATGCCAGCTGAAACATGGAGACGCTGGTTGGCAATGTTGTCATTATGACAATAGCGAAGTGAGGGGGTGCGACCTGTTAATCATATCATGTTATTTTCCATTCTGATATCAATTATTAATTTCAGCACGCTTTGGAATCATCTTTGCGTTCCAAAACCATTTATCTCAAGAGCCAGGGGCAACATGACATGGATGAAAAGCTCAATTTGTTTTTCAGCATTTTAGCATAACATTTACTTTGAAATTGCACTACTGAATTTTAACTACTATATTCATAAAAGACTGGCATGCGCTCATAAGCAGTAAAGGATTATATTTAAATATTTTATTTAGTAGTATTATGATACGATAAGTCGATTATTTTAGAAATCATCGAACAGGGCTCTTTGATCGCTCCAATTTCTATCTTTGAAATGTAACTAGGACAGTTTAAAGAAAATTTTCAGCAACATGTCTTATAAAAAAACTTTCATTGATATTTGGAACGATCTATCTGTTTTCAGCTTTTCCAGGACTAGTAGGATATTAATACTTATCTAATTTTTATTTTCGTCAATAACAATCTAGTGGACGTTAGATATATTTTGTACATACGCATATTATGTTCTCTTATTGACTTACTGAAGCCGCGTTTTACATTGTCAAGTAATTTAATTTGCTCTAAAAATTTCATTTAAGTTTGCAATTTGTATAAATAACATTTTTGTCTTTTATGATATCTTAATTAGAGTATAGCCAAAGGCAGTCGAAGGATTTGTTGACTGGACAAGTGTTCGTGGATTCGCCAGTCCCGTGTCATGAGAAGATACGCGGCCGTAGTCTTCCGAAGGCCATAATTGAGATCGACGCCCTGCTACACCAAGCCATCACGTTGGCTATATTTTCGGGGCAACCTGCTGAACATAGTCCTGCAGCCATAGGTAATCCATGCACTGATGGTGTGTTCTTATCACACCACATCACATCATAAATGATACTAAACAAACATTTTTTTGGAACATGTCATGGTGGCATGTCATCGTTATATGTCATCATTTACCGAATGTTCATTATTCTTAGTTTAGAAATTGTCAAAAACATCAAAAGAAGAGTTATTCCATGATTCATATACATTTGTGTCTCCGGTGATATTTGCTGCAAAGTTTGGCCTAGTTGATTCCACCAAAACGTTTTTCACTGACGGGTCTTTGTTAGAGGACTCCGCTGGCTTTGGTGTATACAATGAAAATTATGGCAGCAGAGTAAATGCACCCTTCTTTTTGGGGAAATGCTCCTTAAACTTTGGAAAAATGCTCTTTAGATGCGTTTGCCCGGTATAATGCAATCGAAGGTATTAACCTTTTGGTTAGCGCTTGCCGGGTGTTTTGACGGGTCTTAAGTTTCTTCAAGATTGTATAGCGCAATCTTCAAGGTAGTTTTGAGGGATTTAAATTTCATTTTGACGAGTTCTAATTTCATTTTGACGAGTCTTAATTTCGTTTTGACGGGTCTTAATTTCGTTTTGACGACTCTTAAATTCAGAAACTTAAAACCCGTCAAAACTATACAATCTTGAAGACACTTAAGACCCGTCAAAACACCCGGCAAGCGCTAACCAAAAGGTTAATACCTTCGATTGCATTATACCGGGCAAACGCATCTAAAGAGCATTTTTCCAAAGTTTAAGGAGCATTTCCCCAAAAAGAAGGGTGCATTTACCCTTTGCCGAAAATTATAGCGTCGCTCGTAAACTTCAAGCACCTTGTTCTGTTTTTGTCGCGGAATTGGCTGCAGTTCATTTTTCTTTAGAGACTGTTGCCTCTTTTACACCGGATCAATACTTCATTTTCACGGATAGTCTTAGTTCTATAGAGGCTATTCGCTCCTTGAGGCCGGTAAAGCACACCTCTTATTTTCTTATGAAAATACGAGGTCTTCTAAGTGCTTTATCTTCACGTTCTTTTATTATCAACTTTGTGTGGGTCCCTTCTCATTGTTCGATTCCTGACAATGAGAAAGCGGACTCGCTTGCAAGGGTGGGCGCTATGGAAGGCGATATTTATGACCGACAAATCGCCTTCAAAGAATTTTTCTATATTTTTCGTCAGATATCACTCGATAGCTGGCAGTAAAAATGGAGTAAAGGAGATTTAGGGCGATGGCTACATTCTATCACTCCTAAGGTGTCTAAGAAATGTTGGTTCAGGGGATTGGATGTGGGTCGAGACTTCATTCGTGTCATGTCTCGCCTCATGTCCAATCATTATTCTTTAAACGCTCATTTGTTCCGTGTTGGGCTGGGAGACAGCAATCTCTGTGAATGTGGTCAAGGTTACCAGGACGCAGATCACGTTATTTGGTTTTGTGCTGAGCATCGTGGAGTCAGATCTGAGCTTTATGATTCCCTTCGGGCTCGAGGTAGACAACCCAATATACCGATTCGAGACATTTTGGCTGCTCGCGATCTGGAGTTTATGAAACTCATTTATGTGTTTTTGACTAACATTAGCCTTAGATTGTAGTTTGATTAACTTACTTGTTTAGGTTAAATTTTTGAGGATTCTGTGCATCGGTGTGTGATTGTGGTTGTGTGTGTGACTGTTGTTGTGTGTGTGAGTGAGTGATTTTTTTTTTAAATTGAAAACTTTCAATTAAAAATTGTAATTTGAAATTCTAGATATAAGAAAACCATTGTTCTTTATGCTTTGTTTAAAATTTCCACCGCAATTTTCCCATCCATAAAATTGTAATTCCTATTAACCTCGAGACGGCCGCGAGTAATCGGTTCCACCTCCTTAACCTTAGTTCTAAGATAACTGATGTATATAAACATGAAAACTTGACTCTGTAAAGTTGATTCGATTGAGCCTGTACAAATAAATGAACTCATAAAAAAAAATATTCATTTGTGCAATTTCATTTATTTATTTGTGAAATTGACGAACAAAACAATACATCAAATTAAAATCCATTCGAATTTATGAATGTGGAATATAAGGAAAATAATTTAAATATGCACATTGAGGATTCAGGAACTTAGTTCCGGCGTTTATTGGGTATAGATGCATTCTTTGAGGTCTTATTATTTCTTTCCTTATCCCGTTCCTGTTTCTTGGCTCCTGTTTCGGCTTCCTTCATAGCTCGTTTCTACTCTCGTTCCTTCTGCTTTAGATCTTTCGCTTCCGGCACTGCCTTTTTTCGCGTTCTTTTACTTTCATGAACTCAACGAATGCCTTACTAATGGCAATTGAAGGAGGATGAATGCTTTCTCGCTTTTTCTTTGCTTGGCAAGGCGCCTTGGAAGAACAAAACTATAAGAAAATAGGTGAAGAAGAAGAGTGAGAAAGTTTGCTACCAGTGGTAAACCGGGACATTTGCGCCTAAACTGTCTGCAGCAGTCCTGAAGCGGCCCGAATGGCATTAATGTGAAGTGCGATGCGAAATTGAAATCCGGTAGTGCAAAAGCAAAGCAGGCAGACGAGAGTGATTCGGCGATTTGTTTTGTAGCTGAATCAAAGTGTAGTGGACCTTGAATCAAGATCCAGGTGGATGTTCAGGCCACATGACAAACTGTAAGTCGATCTTCGACAAATTAGACACGAGTGCGTCAGTGAAGGTTGTTCCGACGGATCAGAGACGATGTCCGTTGGAATCTGAGAAGGCACAGTGAAGTATGTGAACGACCAATATAGTTTGGCGGATATTCCGTTCAAAGACGACTCACATCGCTGAGAAAGCTCGTGAAGAGAGGACTAAACGTGGAATTCAGTCGTTCGAAACGTGAATCTTTGTCTGCGCAAGGCAAAGCAGTGGCTCTGGCGGAACCGCGAGAAAATTTATTCGCGTTGAAAGTTGCAGAGGAAGCTCGGCTGGGCAAGGAGGCACCGTCGGCTTGGTCATCGAGATCCGGCGTCGTTGGATGAGATCCGGACGACGGAGCTTTCTAAGGACTTCTAGGTTCATGATTGCGGGATTTGGCAGGTTTGTCAACCTGCTTTGAAGTAATAATACTTCAGTTAGGCATGAAGCTGAATGAATGTACCGGAAACTGGACGGAAACATGCGGAGTTGGGTACAGGCGACTCGTGAGGTAGTAAGTGCTCTCAAGGGCGTGGAGCAAGACAGGTAATTGTTACCCATTGTATCTATATTAATAAAATCTATTTTTAATAGGTTTGCGTCGACCATCGGTTGAATCGGTTGCGTCGATACTTTGTTCCGCAATATTTTGTTATCGGGCGTAATGTTTTGTCTATTGTTCGTTGCGCGAGTGATCGAGTGAGCATCAGAAGTCGTGGTTCGCCGAGTAAGATCTATTGTGTATGTAGACAATAAGTCCGATGAACTAAGTTGATTAAATAAATAAATAAATAAAGATCGGTCGGTGGTGAGGTACATAATTAATTGTGATCCAAATTATTCGTTCGCCATGCTCGACGGGCCATCCTCCAGTGGCATCCGTACTGTTGGTGTAGATTGCTCCAAGTTGGCTCTCAAGCGGTGAGATGAATTACCTTGTTTTCCCAATGAAAAACCACTATCACACTTTGTGAGTGGCTCCAATAGCATCCTTACTGTTGGTTTAAATCGGTTCAAATCGGAAATCGGTACTAATTACACTTGACCGCTTATCGTTAACCAAGACCCTGCTGCCACCCAATCCTGTTATCCAAAATCCCAGTGATTTCTCGTGGAAGTGCAGTCGATTCCGCGGCTTCCAATAAAGCGAGTATCACGTCAACATATTCCTACCCATTCCCTACTTGACCTGCATTCGGGCGAGGTCGGCGCCGGTATTGCCTTAGTTTGGGATCACCAGTTTTTACACATTGAAGATGTATGTTAGTCCCAAGCATCATCTGTTGGTTCTCTGTGTAATAATCATGCTCATGTTCATGCTTGGCAAGGCGCCTTGGAAGTTTGTGAACGAGTCTTCATCATTCGAAACCGGCAATAAACCATCACATTCAGTCTGGAATGACCCTGGAGAATTTACTCTAGTTTCATCCTCGGTCGTAAGTTTGTACCTGGTAAGAATGTAAGAAATAACTAAAAGATCAATTTTATCTTCATGATGGATAGAAGTTACCCGTGCGATCCATAATAATCCTTCGAAAACTTAATAAATTGATCGACGGTCAAGCGGTTTTCAAGTGCACCCAATCGTTTGACTTCAGATGGCTGGAGCAAAGTGAGTTAAAGTCCACCGCATCTGGATTCTATGGATAATTTCCACTTTTTCTGAATACATTCCTGATTGCTATTTTTTTTCCTCGTAGATGCATCCAATGCTCGCTGCATAATTGGACATAACTCTGCCTTAGAGATTGTATGAACTCCACGTTGACTGCGTTCTTTGAAAATTGTATCTTCCCAGTACTTCTTTAGTGGTTCGAAAAAGCTAACGTCAAATTCGGGTACAAAGTCACATGGCTCTTATTCTCATCAACAAACGACAGAACAGGACACGGAATTCCTTTTTCAGCCAGGGAAGAAAACTATTCTTCAAATAATGATTAAAAGCTTCTCCTGTCATCCACTTTCAGTAATCCAAACCCCTGAGGCACTTCGAGCAATTTCTCCCGGGAGCCGACTTTTGTATGGAAACAAAATCTAAGGCAGGCTACTTCCTGCCAGCAGAACTTCTTTCAAACAGCAATGTATTTTTTTTACCACTGTTATCAAACACGAACCGTACATGCTTAATATTCTTAGGAACCAAATATTTTTTGTCGCACAACCAATTGAAAAACAGACTCGGCTAAGTTGAAAATGCGGTGTGGCAACTGTAACAGGTGTTCCATTCCCTCTTCTGTGAGTTGCTTAAGCACTTCCTGGAACCAGTTCCTTAGCTGATGCTCCGTTACTGCTGCTCTGTGTTTTCCAAATACATTAGATTTCCTGCGAGTGACTTAAGGGTGTCTTTTAACAAATAGGAACATTCTTTTTGACATTAATTTTTCCAGGTATTCCACACTTATACGGTGCATTTTTAATTTAGTGTGGCAGTCCTGACCGAGCAGCGTTCTCAACCTCCACGATCTTAAGTTCGCATTCCTCCGGTAGCACCGATAATGGACAATGTTTTGATCCGGAAGTGTATTTGCAATTGATCTTCTCGCGATTTAGCCTACGCCGGAACATGGAATTGCTTGCTCGTGGATCTCACAGTTGAACCCCGCCGGACAGCACCGAGTGCTTTCTCCGAATCATCCGCAGAATATCGTTAATTTTATCGACACTTTTCTTAATGTTTCTGATTTGGGAATCGATCATGTCCAATTGGGAAGAGCTGCAACATAATCCGTGGTTAATCTCTTTAGGCTATGAGTGTTGACCCGTGAGAAGTGAAGAGATGAAGATGAGGATGACGTTAATGAAGATATTTGCCACCTCAACAGCAACTCCGACATGATCGGGTACGACAGAAGAGGGGCAGTGATTGGCTTACTTACTTACCAATCAAACCAAGGCCGGGGTGGCGTCTGATGTACACAGAAGTTGTCTCCATTCTATCCGGTCCATGGCTGCATTTTGCCAGCCTCGCAGCCTACGAAGGGGCCGTAGGTCTTTTTCTACTTGATAGATTGCACCTCTTCTACTTGTGCCTGTCGGTACGTTTTCGAGAATCATTTTAACTGGGCTGTCGTCCGACATTTTTACGACATGCCCAGCCTACGGTAGTCGACCGATTTTGGCCGATGTAGCAACTGATGCAATTCGTGGTTCATTCGCCTCCTCCACGTTCCGTCTTCCAGCTGCACTCCATTGAAGATTGTACGCAACACCTTCCGTTCCAAGACGCCAAGGGTGCGATAATCCTGCTCGAGCAATGTCCATGTTTCGTGGCCATAGAGGACTACCGGTAAGTACAAAGTTGACCATCTACAAGACATTAACTAGGTTAATGTCTTGTAGATGGTCCACTTTGTAATTCGGCGAACATTGCTCTGCTGTCGTTATCGGCGATCACCAATGAGCCTAGATACACGAATTCATCTACCGCCTCGATTTCATCACCGTCGATCTGAATTTGTGGTGGGATACTAACATTGTCTTCTCGTGAGCCTCTTCCTTTCGTGTATTTTGTTTACAACGCAATAAACATAAGCGCAATCCTACTTGCTTCAACCTTAAGTCTGGTGTACGTTTCCATCATCAGAATCCCTGACGAAAAGATGATGTGTGGACACGTTTTCTTCGCGACATTTCTGCAGCAATTGCTGAAACGTGAAAATCTGGTCCGTTGTAATGCGGGCACCCATGGATCTCGTTTGGTACTGCCCCACGAATTGGTGACAGCTTTACAATTGGTGACAGGCGGCGGAATAAAGCAGTGATTGGCTGGTCCGCACGAAATTCACTTGGCGCATTGCACAACTAAGGTGTAATACAAGCATTTTACTGATGCCAAGCAGTTCGTATGTTGCTTACAGGGAAGGGCCAAATAAATGACGCATGAAACAAAGACTGTATCTCCCCTAAAAAGACAAATAATTTAAATATTTCTTTGTTATTCTGTTTCTTATATTTTATTGTTTATGTGTACATATTTACATTTCGATTCAATCGCCTTTAGCTTTAATTATTGCGCTTAGTCTCTTCGGAAAGGCATTACAAGCGGCACGCACCTGATTTTCGGGAATTTCACCCCATATCTTCTGTATAGTAGCTTTAAATGTTTCAATACCCATTGGTTTGTGATCTCGAAAGTGAGCTTCCATGATTCCCCAAATAGATAAATCCAGAGGATTTGCATCTGGCGAAGAAGCTGCCCATACTTCCTTTGGAATGAAGTCTGGCAAATTCTTGGTGCACCATGCTTGGGTAATCTTTGCTCCATGGGACGGCGCAGAATCCTGTTGAAACACCCATTTGCGGTTACCGAACATCGTTGAAGTATGCTTCTTCAAATGTTTTTCCAGGACCTCTTTTACGTAGTATGCTGCGTTGATTTTTACACCCTTATCAATGAAAAGCAGTGGTAGACGACCTTCCGCAGAAATCGCTCCCCAAACCATGACCGAAGTATGATTTTGGAAGCATTGAACTGCGCGAATTGA
This sequence comes from Aedes koreicus, assembly GCA_024533555.2. Classification (NCBI taxonomy): domain Eukaryota; kingdom Metazoa; phylum Arthropoda; class Insecta; order Diptera; family Culicidae; genus Aedes; species Aedes koreicus. The sequence continues at coordinate 158,859 of JAHHFK020000927.1, read as the reverse complement.
CGAACGGATATCCTGAATACTCGCTGCATAGATCCTGTTATTTTGAGCGTTGAAACGTTGCTGCAATACAAAAATTTTCACATCCGAAAACACAATGATGGAATCCCCGTGCCGACGAAGTAATTCGCGTCAACGAATGACTCTGTTCTTCTTGTTGGCCTCCGAAAGTCCATGAATTTTTCTTTTTTGTACGGCACCAATCTCAAATTCTCTTTGAGAACTGATCTGATAGTTTTCCTGGAGACGTCCATATCCTGAGCCAGTTTATATGAAGAACGACAAGGATTTCGGCGAATTCGCTCACGCACCGCCTTTACAAGCCGTTTGGTACGTACACTGCGAGGACGACCTGGTTTTTTCTTTGGATCGATGGTTCCCCTCGTCCTTCATCTTCTCAACGTCCGGTCGTATAATGTGCGGCATATTTCTTCCTTCCGGGTCTCGGCCAGTATCTGGTTGGGACGCTATCCCGCCAAATGCAACTGCAAAATCCGTTGTCTTTTGAATTCCATATTTTTCTTAGGCACTTCCTGTCGACGGAATCTTGCCAGCACTAGTTTGTTTACATATTAATCAGTCCCTCTTTATTATGCTGGCAACCAGATGGCTCTTGCGATGGCTAGAAGAATTCCACACTGAAACAAAATACCGCGTCACTTATTTGGGCCTACCCTGTACAATGTATGAGATATGTGTTCGATGTACAAAAACTGTAAGCGTAAGCGAATTAAAGGAAAAATATTTGTATTGGCGCCATAGTACTTCATGACCAGGATGCCAAATCCGGAACAATCACGTTCTTCAGAAAAGGCACCAGGCGTTTTATAGATACCCGTTCACGCAAATTTTTTGGTCGATGGTTCCAGCTGCAGCGAAAATGTCGCTTTTCTGGGGGCGACCCCGGCGTACTGGTTAACATCCATACCTCTCACGCCAAAGTCACGAGTTCAAATATCACCCCCGGAAAAGTTACGAAAATATCCAAAAGGTATTTGAGTGACTACGACGGGAGATGAACCAGCCCAGGGCTGAAAATCGCAATAATCAAGGAACTAAAAAAAAAGTCGCTTTTCTAGCTATAGATTGACAGATTCATATGTTTGAAAATGTCAGAAACTTCTCCCCGTCAGGTTGCCGTACAAAACTGCTGCCAAGAAAGCTGTTTGAAGTCGGTTTCGTCGTCCATTAGCAAGCCATTAAACGTCGTTAGCATTGTTGTGCAAAGCTTCAGTCACATCAATTTTTAAATGATTGAATGATGGTCACCCACAGAACTAAGAAAGTTAAAGACGACTCAAAGGGTGTCCGAAAATATGTTTTGTAACTTTGTCGTGTCAATGGCCTGAGTCAACGTAAACATTTCTTTCAGTGTATGGTTGAACTGACAGCGGGATCCTTTCACCTCACCGTGTCAATGGCCTGAGTCAACGTAAACATTTCTTTCAGTGTATGGTTGAACTGACAGCGGGATCCTTTCACCTTGGCGTTGACGTGCATATTGTTTACTTTTGAATTGAAGTTTTGAAAATGGCGTCTCGACAACAGTGGTTAGAAAATCCTTAATTTTGACCGCACTTTGTGTCAGCCGGTTATAACCGAACGGCCATATACAAGACCCTGGTGCTCGTGGAGAAAGGTGAGAGCTTTGAGCGCAAGCCATCCGACGGTATTGCGTGACCGGAAGGTGCAGCAAGCGCTGAAGAGGACGACGGAATGCAAGGTGGCGAAATCCTTACACGCCTTGGGTCGGGAGGTCGGTGCGAAAAGGTCGGTTAAAAAGTAGTTGGCCAAGATGCACAGACGAGGCCAGTCGTGTCGAAAGTGCAAGCGGCCACCCAAAAGCAGTGGCTCTGTTTATTTCATTGAACGTATATAAGAGGAAAAAAAGCAATCCGATTTCGACGTCGAGATTCGAACCGAGGTCTACAGCACTGCCGCATTCTGGAGTTCAGCTTTATTGACAAGTTGAAGATAACAGAATAAAGACCCTACGGTTGCTTCGATTGTCGAGGCACTAAGGGGTACGACGGTGAATTTGTTTTCGAGCAATATGTCAGCCGCTTGCATATACTTGCAGGGCTTCGTTGATTCCATAAAACGCTCTGTGGATCACGATAGCCGATATTGCCTTTTTTTAATGTCTCAAGACATAATTGCAAAAATTGGAAAATATGATTGGCTTTTTTTTTACAGCTATTTAACTTTTGGGTGTAGGAAATTTAGATTAGCACCTCTCCTTATTGATTTTAGAAAATAAAAATTAGAAATTAAGAAATACTTTTTCATACTATCCCTAGTAAACGCGAGCGGATTCTTTCAAATACCAATAGGAAAAGCTTACGTTTTGGCAGATAGGCCTGTTTCTTCTGCGACTTATAGACTGTATCAAAAATAAGTTATCCACATTTTTTTCTTTCAAATCATACAAAAAAAAATGATTCAAACAAATTGATGATTCTTTATTGTACGGGATTGAACTTTAACATTCTGATAACCGGATGAAATTAATATTATTCTTTCATGAATTTGTGAAATTTGATCGAACACGTTTCATCAAGCTACGGACAAGTGTTTCATGACATTTTTTGGACGCCTTTGCCAACATTTTTTTGAACGCCTGCATATTCTCAGCTGCTTTACTAGTTGTTTTGAAGATCCTCTTCACCATCGCCCAATAGCGTTCGATGGCCGAAGCTGAGGGCGATTTGGTGGATTGATGTTCTTCTGGACGAAATAAGGCTTGCTTCATTTAGAATTGGAACAAACTTTTGCTCATTAAGAGGAATTCCAATCTGTCGGACCGTGATTTGGCCAGAAAATTCGGTGCTGCCCATAGTACCGTGAGGAGAACTCGACTCCGGGAAGGAATCAAGTCGTATCTTTGTTAGCCAAATCGGACCATAAAACAGAATAGTGTGGCCAAAATCCGTGCTCGGAAGCTATACGACCAGGTGCTGACCAAGTTCGACGGGTGTCTTCTGATGGACGATGAAACCTATGTCAAGGCTGACTTCGGGCAAATCCCAGGTCAAAAATTTTACTTGGCAACGGCTCGGGGGGATGTTCCAGCCAAATTTAAATTTGTTTTTGCCGACAAATTTGCACGAAAATTCATGATTTGGCAGGGCATTTTCAGCTGTGGCAATAACCGAAAGTTTTTGTTACAAATAAGACAATGACGTCGGAACTATACCAAAAAGAGTGTCTCCAAAAACGAATTTTGCCGTTCATTCGATCCCACGACCATCCCGTAATGTTTTGGCCAGATTTGGCAAGCTGTCATTACAGCAAAGTCGTTAAAGAATGGTATGCAGAGAAAGGGGACCAGGTTGTTCCGAAAATTCTTAACCCACCCAACTGCCCCCAGTTCCGCCCTATTGAGAAATACTGGGCAATCATGAAGAGGAGACTCAAGGCAAAGGGAAAGGTTGTCAAAGACATCAATCAGATGAAGACCTGGTGGAATCAGATGGCTAAAACGATGGACGAAGAAGGTGTGCGCCGCCTAATGAGCCGTGTTACAGGAAAAATTCGAGAATTCCTTCGAAACCGTGACGAATAATTTTATCCGTATTTTTTCTTAAAAGTATGAAGAAAACGCTACATTTGTATAAAAAAAGATCTTGAATTCAATAATAAATAACTGAAATACAGGCAATTGTTTTTGTTCCAATTCTATCTGAAGCAAGCTTTATATACCCTTTTTTGTGAACCAATTTAGAGTATTTTTGGCGTAATGCACCGACGCTGGAGGGGTACTATGCTTCTGATATAGAGGCGCAGCCCCGTCTGCAGACACTCAGATTAATAGATTTCCGTATTGATTGTTCCGGTACTGTAAAAAATGGTAGACTCCACACAGCAGAAACATATTGCTTGCCAAACCAGCACTTTTCGACCAAACTTCTCCACTTGAATCGACCTGTCTGCATCGCTTACATCCTCCCCATACGACGGCAGTGTAATATTGTGGACTTGGAAGGGTTTTTGAGTCCTATGTAACATAGGTCTCGTCGTCTATCAAAATACATGCATCCGGTCGCTGCAAAACTCGCCAATTATAATTTCCGGGACCTTGTTGGTGCGCGTTTCTGATTCTTGTAGGTTTTCAGGTTGTTCCGTTTCATGATACGTTGAATCTTTCCGACGCCGGTTCCTGCTTTATTGGCCAAATAAAGTATCGAAATTGATTTGTTCTTCCGAATTAGAGCTACCGCTTTCTGATCCAGTTTAGGGTTGGAAGATCCGGGTTTTCTGCCTCTTCCTGGCAGTTCATCCAAAGAACAGTGCTCCCCAAACTTGGTTATGATGGCTTTTACACTCGCGTGATGAATTCCAAAGCGCTTCGCCATAGTTTCACCCTTTTCACGTAGCCATGTGTCTAAAACCTTAATTTTCGCGTCTTTTTTAATGCGCGACATTTTGATAACGAAGAATTTAAACCGTGCAAACAAGTAAACAAATGAAAGATGACAGTCAAACGCACAGCATGCTATGATGAACACATTAAAACCATCACAAATACACGCGTATAACGCAAATGTACGTGGATAGCTTGTTTTCGATACATTGAAAACTGTACAAGGAGTGGCTCACAAAACCGTTCTGCATTGTGATGGACGATGAGACCTACATTAAAGCCGACACCAAACAAATGCCAGGACAGGAACACTACGTCGCCACCTCTAAGTTGGCCGTTCCGGAGAGTGTACTGAAGAAAAAACTGTCGAAATTCGCCAAAAAATTCCTTGTCTGGCAAGCGATCTGCGGATGTGGCAAAATGAGTCAGCCCTTCATCACCTCTGGGACCGTCAACGGACAAATCTACAAGGACGAATGCCTCCAAAAACGACTTCTGCCCTTCTTGAGATCTCACGATGGCCCGACACTGTTTTGGCCGGATTTGGCATCTTGCCACTATGCCCGGCCCGTCTTAGACTGGTACAAAGATAATAATGTAGTTTTTGTACCAAAAGACGTCAACCCTCCAAACACTCCGGAACTTCGCCCAATTGAAAAATTTTGGGCAATCATGAAGGCAAAGCTCGTTAAAACTCCAAAACTGATAGAAAATGAACTTGAACTAAAGAAAGTGTGGTTAAAAGTAAGTAAGCAAGTCGGTCCTATCATTGCCCAAAATTTGATGAAAGGAGTCAAGGCAAAGGTGCGGGCATTTGGGTTATGAGAAGAGGTTCAATAAACCAATGATGTCAAAACTTAACCATTTAGTAGTACTTTATTTCCAGAAAGTATGAAAAGAATCGGGTTCAAGGAAAGGTTTTTGGTGACCTATTTTGTGTGTCCAAATTTCATCGAATACAGTCTTTGTAATGACCACGACGTCGCGTTTCAGCCGTTCCTTTTGGGTGATTTCCTGCTGCTCAAACACGGCCAGCCTCGACTGACGCTTCTGCGGAGCAATGCTCTTCTTGTACAGATACTTATTTACCGTTCAGTTGGTTCCACCAACCTCCGAGCCAAGGCGCGGAATACTGAGGCCACCTTGTTCTCGGCCTTCCTTCTCAGCATCTGCTGCATTTAACGGTTGCGTAGCACTGTCGGGCGGCCGGAATTTCTCTCTCTCTCTCTCTCTTTCTTTCTGTTCGATTTCATTCTATGACGGCATGACCATATCGCAAACTGCAGTTACCGTTCTTTGTCAAATTCTCTCTAGTGATTTGTGCATTTATTCCCGTCCATTTCGTTTGAATGATCATGAGAAACAAAAAAACGAACGATGCAATTGATTCATTAAGAACATTGGTGAATTTATCTAGGATATAAGGGGAAAAAAATCGCCGTACTCCTCACATACAGAGTTTAACCTTCCTTGGGTGTTAACTTTTTGTGACGAATAAGGTGTTTCGGGTCATATTGACCCGGATTTCAAATTCACACTGTGAAAAGTTTATATGACTTCATTTTAACATCTTTGCCGTCAAAACGCTTGGTGGAGTCCCAATTTTCAGCTTCTGATGAGGACTGCTCTTTTTGACCCGATTGGACATAAAGAATCTGATACAAAATTCCTTCGGAACATTCTTTTCAACGGCTCAAACTTCATGATTTTTCTAGAGTAAAGGGTGATACGGTCAAAATTTGGTCAAGGGAAAACGCGTGTAAATCGGTGAAATCGTTTATTTAAAAAATCAAATTAAATTTCTTTTTCAAGTTCAATTAGTATAAAATTCAGGAAAAATATTCAGTTAGGCTTCCGCTTTTCCAAATCCGAATTGCCGGGCCTTACGCTTGACCCCTGCCATCAGATTTTGTACAGCCACCTTGTCCACCTTCTTCGCCGCAGAAAGCCAGTTTGCCTTGAACTGCTGCTCGTCCTTAGCAGTTTTTTTTGGTCTTCTTTAGGTTCCGCTTGACAATAGCCCAGTATTTCTCAATTGGGCGGAGCTCTGGCGTGTTGGGAGGGTTCTTGTCCTTGGGAACCACCTGCACGTTGTTGGCGGCGTACCACTCCATGGCCTTTTTACCGTAATGGCAAGATGCCAAATCCGGCCAAAACAGTACGGAACAACCGTGTTTCTTCAGGAAAGGCAGCAGACGTTTATTCAAACACTCTTTCACGTAAATTTCTTGGTTGACAGTCCCGGAAGCTATGAAAATGCTGCTTTTCAAGCCACAGGTACAGATGGTTTGCCAAACCAGATATTTCTTTGCGAACTTTGACAGTTTCGTGTGCTTGAAAATATCTGCTACCTTTCCCCTTCCTTTTGCCGTATAAAACTCCTGTCCCGGAAGCTGCTTGTAGTCGGCTTTGACGTAGGTTTCGTCGTCCATTACCACGCAGTCAAACTTCGTCAGCATCGTCGTGTACAGCCTCCGGGATCGCGCTTTGGCCGTCGTATTTTGTTTATCATCGCGATTTGGAGTCACTACCTTCTTGTAAGTCGATAGTCCGGCTCGTTTTTTGGCTCGATGCACGGTTGTAGACGATACACCCAGCTTATTTGCGGCATCTCGGAGAGATAGGTTAGGGTTTCGCTTGAAACTACCGGCAACTCTCTTTGTCGTCTCAGCGGCTTCCGGTTTTCGATTTCCCCCCGATCCAGACTTCCTGGCTGTCGACAAACGTTCCCCAAACACTTTAATTACATTTGTAACGGTTGATTTGGCAACTTTTAGCGATTTTGCCAACTTTGCGTGCGAGTAGCTCGGATTTTCGCGATGCGCGAGCAAAATTTTGATACGCTGCTCTTCTTGCTTGGACGGCATTTTGACAACTGAAGAGTGAATTCCAAAATCAAAATAGGAGCAACATTCTACACACACACACCTTCAAAATGAGGGGTGTTCAGGTTTTTTAAATGCAAAATTGAAAGAAATACGTCAAGTTGATATTGACCAAATTTTGACCGTATCGCCCTTTAGTCTACATGAAATGGACCAATGGCCATAATGCCTATTCCGGGACAATCTGGATTCCCGAAAGAACCCTTTAGGAGGGGATAAAAACGGATTTTTGCCAAAACATGCCTTTCGATGTTTCAAACTTCATGATTTTTTATGAATAGTCTACTTCTAGCCTTGAAATGAACCAGTGACTAATTTCCAATTCCGGGACAATCTGGATGCCCCGGAAGAATTTTTAGGAGGAGACAAAACGGATCTTCGCCGAAACATGCTTTTCGACGTCCCAAACTTCATTATTTTTCATCAATAGCTCATTTCTAACCTTGAAGTGGAGCAATGACCATATTGGCCATTCTGGAACAATCCAGATAGCCCGGGAAACCTTCTCCGGATTTTCTCCGAAACATGCCTTGGAAGGCTCAAACTTCATGATTTTTCATGAGCAGTTTATTTATAGCCTTGAAATTGACCAATGACCATGTTCGCCATTTTGAGACAATCCAGATACCTTGGAAGAACCGTTTAGGAGAGGACAAACGTGACAAACTTCATGATTTTTTATGAGTAGTCTACTTCTAGCCTTGAAATGGCCCAAATGATTACATTGCCCATTCCGGGACAATCCGGATACCCCGGAAAAACCCTCGAGGAGGAGACAAATACGCTTTTTCGCCAAAACATGCCGGTGATACTCAATTTCGACCATGCATGGTGATATTGAAAAAGCAGCTATGGTCACTCATTCAAGCTAAGAGTCGTTGTCAAAGAAAACCATGTCAATTTCACATTGACTATCTTGTCAATGTCCAACATGTGCAGTTTTCATTATTCGCTAAATTGGTAACACAATTAAACAAACTCAGCTAAATAAACTCAGCAGGTAAAGTGAATAAACAGTCACTTCCACAACTGTCTGGATAACAATAACAAAGCACAAAATGAACAAAATTACTATTTTTATTATAGGATGAGTCTTACCAATGACGAAGAATAAGTGTCAGTTTTGACGAATATTATTTTGGGTATCAATTTTTCTAGACTTTCAATGACAATGACCATTAGGTGCACTACCAATGCCCATATTGGTTATTTCGAGACAATCAAGATGCCTCGGGGGAATTCTTTAGGAGGGTAAAAATACAGATTCAACGACTCAAACGTCATAATTTTGTAACAAATGTAACCTTTATTATCTAATTTTATTTTTTTTTAATTATAATCCACCTGTTTTTTTCTTTATTTTTATCCCTATCAGTTTGAATAATAATGCAAATGTCTTTCGCTGAAATGCTTAAGAAAGCCTCGCAATCACCCATAAATAAAAATCCTTTTAATTCTCTGTCTGATAACAAGCCTGATTCAAACTTTGCTGAGGGGTGAACATCTCTCAGTTTTCCGGAAAGTGACCACGGAAAGTAGCAGAACAAAGGCCCCAAATCAGCTTGCCCAATTCAAGGAGTGGTGGAAAAAAGGAAAGTCCAAATAATCCTCCTGGATTCCGTAGTATTACCTACAGACAGGATTTCCCATCCCTCCCGGGGACATCCGAAACCCCTGTTCTCTCGATTTTAAGAAGCGAAGTCTCCTCTTCATCTGGGCTGTTCTTATTTGATGACATTGTCGAAGGTATCTTCAAGTACCTCGAAACTGCTGACCCTCTTAACAGCATTGTTCTGGCCATGCTTCCCACTGTATATGTATTTGTATTTTATTTTAAATATAAGTGTACGGTATAATATGGCGTCGCGTCTTATGAGTGTAAACTCCTGCTATTATCGATATTTACTAGTGTAAACTGGCTCGTATATTGTTCAATGTGATACCTATGTGATACCCGTAATACGCACAATTACTCCGTAATAGTTGTTAGTGATCTTGTGAACAGTATAGTGGAGTATTCGACAAATTAAATTTGTTTGATTCGGATCGAATACAACTTCCCTTGTTATTCATACCGGTGGTTCCCGTACCAAGCCGCTTAACGGCTGCGGGGAACGGTGAAAGGGGCCTGATGATGTCTGCGACCTGCAATGTGTGCATAAAAAATATCGCCAACGAGAACGATAAAATCTATTGTTTCGGAGGATGTGAGCAAATTCTACACTCTCGCTGTGCTGACCTGAGTTCGGCTGCTGCTATGGCACTTAGAGAAAATAACTCGTTGAAGTATATGTGCTTCGAATGCAGAAAAAAAAACAAACAACACTAAATGATATTGAGAAGCAATGTGCTCTCCTCCAGTCCGCATCGAGCTCTCATGCCGTGCGGTTCTATTTTCTTTTGCTGAAGGAAGTATTTTTGCTACCTAAAGCTATAACAAAATCGAACAGCACTTTTCAGTGCTTAACATTACCTGCACATTTTTTTTATTTTTTACCCTTATTCCTTTTCGATCCTTGTCTGGACCCTACGCGAGGTAATCCGACTTGGATATCGATTTGGAAAATTCCTCTTTGACCCTTCGGATTCTTGTAGAATCTGCTTGGAAGTTGATTAGGAGAAAACGTATAAATTCTAATCATTTTGGAGAAAATGGCGCCTAAACGCAAAAGAAAGGGACAATCTCTGGATTCCCCTTCTACTAATATTGATTTGAGCAATCAATTCATCCATCAGTCAGGCAAAAATCTTCGAAGCATTCCCGAATTAATGCAGGGAAAGAAAAGGTTCCACCTATTGTGGTAACAACAGGACTCACGAATTTCATAAAAGATTCGAAATTTTCCTTTCAAATTGTTGGTCGGGGTGAATGCCGTGTATTGGCTGAAACCTTGATCGGATTTAAACTTCTCGTCGAGTATCTTGCTCAAAGAGGCATCAAATTTTTTACACATGACACCAAAACTGAACGTCTGTTCAAGGTGGCCTTAAAAGGTCTAGCCAGTGGTGAATCCCTGGATGAGATCAAACAAGAAATTATCAAATTGCTTGGAGTTACACCAGTTCAAGTGATAAAGATGAAAAAGAAATCCCAACCTGGTGATTCTCGCAATGGGATTTCAAACGATTTTTATTTAGTTCATTTTAAATCAAATGAACTGAATAACCTCAAGGCATTGGAAAAAGCCAGCCTTATGCTCCATGTCAGAGTGAAGTGGGAACACTTTAGGAAGACTGGAGGAAATTCTCAACACCTCACCCAGTGCCGTAAATGCCAGGGATGGGGTCACGGGACCAAAAATTGTCACATGGATGCCAAATGCATGCATTGTGGCGATTCCTCTCACGCCAAGGACAACTGTCCCGTGAAGGATCCCAAAAATTTTAAATGTGCGAATTGTGGTGGAAACCACAAATCCAAATTTTGGGAATGCAAGGCTCGCAAAGCGATCTTGAATTCTCGTGCTAAGCATCAGGTAGGGACCGCTTCACGTTCCCGACCAGGTAATTATTCCTCGGCTGTTAACAACGGTCATCGAGGAGGAAATCCAACATTCGTACCGGAAGGTACGATCAATGCCCAACCGTCAAATTTTCCACTGCTATCTGCTGTTAACAATGTATACAAATGTACCCGTAAGTACAAAAAGAGCACAAGCTTTCAATGCTCAATTCTTACCTGTTGGTAGCAATGTACAGCAAGGTAATGGAGCTGCCAACGTGGCCGTTACAGCCGGTAGAAACCAAAATTCTACCAGAAATGTTGAAGATTTTGACTTAGGTAGCATAACCGCTCCAAAAATGGATTTTTTACAGAAATCATTAATCGATATGATTAATGGAATGTTAAATACAAACTCCATGTTTGATACAATTCAAACTGGTATAAAATTTGCAAACAATATTGTCATGACCCTGAAATTCAGCAATGGGTATTAAGACACTGAATATTTTAAATTGGAATGCTCGATCTCTTAAAAATAATGAAGACGAGCTGTTTAACTTTTTACGAGTTCATAACGTGCATATTGCCGTTGTAACTGAAACTTTTCTTAAACCAGGTGATAAAATAAAAAGGGATCCTAATTATTTCGTACACCGCAATGATCGTCTTGAAAGTCCAGGTGGTGGCGTTGCCATAATTGTTCATAGGCGTATCAAACATCAAATTCTTTCTTCATTTGATACCAAAGCTTTTGAAACTTTGGGGGTTTCTGTTGAAACAAAATTTGGTCAACTTACACTATTAGCTGCCTATTTACCATTCCAATGCGTGGGTCAGCAAAAGAATCTTCTCAAGGGTGACCTACAGAAGCTTCCCAAAATTATGCCAAATTTCTACATTATTGCTAATTACAAAGCAAAAAACGAAATTCAAAGTAATTCCAATGGTAATATAATATTTGATAATTGTTCTGCGGGTTATTACACTATCCAATACCCAAACAGCCCAACTTGCTTTTCTTCTGCCAGAAATCCCTCAACTATTGATTTGGTCTTAACTGATTCATGTCAACTTTGTAGCCAATTGGTTACCCATGCTGACTTCGGTTCGGATCACCTTCCAGTAACTTTTGAAATATCTCAAGAAATAATTTCTAATCCCAACAGTTCTACTTTCAATTATCATAGAGCTGATTGGAACCAATATCAAACATTCATGGAATATAACTTTGATCCTAATATTCCTTTGGAAACTAAAAATGATATCGATAATGCTCTTGACTCTCTGACTACTTCCATAGTTGAAGCAAGAGCTGTCTCAGTTCCAAAATGCGAGGTAAAGTTCAATACAATTATAATAGACGACGATCTTCAGCTTTTGATCCGTCTGAAAAATATCCGTAGAAGACAATATCAAAGAACACGCGATCCCGCCATGAAAGTTATCTGGCGAGATTTGCAAAAAACAAATTAAAAAACGCTTCTCTGCCCTGAGGAACAAACAATTCGAAAATAATGTGTCAAAATTAGAGCCGAGTTCCAAACCTTTTTGGAAACTCTCCAAAATTTTAAAGAAACCTCAAAAGCCTATTCCAGCGCTCAAAGAAGGTGATAAAATATTGCTAACAAATGTGGAAAAAGCTCAAAAACTTGCTGAGCAGTTTGAGAGTTCCCATAATTTCAGTTTGGGTCTTACTAGTCCTATTGAGAATCAGGTTGCTCTTGATTATCTGAATATTTCCTCATGGGAAAATATTTTTGATGAATCCTGGGGTACTGATTTGGATGAAGTAAAAACTATAACTAAAAAGTTAAAAAATATGAAGGCTCCAGGTGATGATGGAATTTTCTATATACTCATCAAAAAACTCCCAGTGAGTACCTTGTCTTTCATGGTAAAATTATTTAATAAATGTTTTCATTTGTCATACTTTCCTGGCAAATGGAAAAATGCCAAAGTTGTTCCAATTTTGAAGCCCGAGAAAGATCCAGCTGAAGCTTCTAGCTACAGACCAATAAGTTTACTTCCTTCAATCAGTAAACTTTTTGAAAAGCTAATTTTGAATAGAATGATGCTTCACATCAATACAAACTCAATTTTTGCAGATGAGCAATTTGGATTTCGCCATGGCCATTCAACTACTCATCAACTTTTGAGAGTTACTAATTTAATTCGTTCAAACAAATCTGAAGGCTGCTCAACTGGAGTTGCTCTTCTAGACATAGAAAAAGCATTCGACAGTGTTTGGCATGAAGGTTTGATTGCTAAATTGAAAAACTTTAATTTTCCGCTCTATATTATAAAATTAATTCAAAATTATTTAACTGACAGAACTCTGCAGGTAAATTATCAGAATTCCAAATCTGATCGACTACCTGTTAGAGCTGGAGTTCCTCAGGGTAGCATTCTTGGGCCGATACTATATAACATTTTTACTTCCGACCTCCCTGATTTGCCTCAGGGTTGTCAGAAATCCTTGTTTGCTGATGACACAGGCATCTCCGCTAAAGGAAGAAGTCTTCGTGTCATTTGCAGGAGACTGCAGAAAAGTTTGGACATTTTCTCTTCTTATTTACAGAAATGGAAGATTTCTCCCAACGCTTCCAAAACTCAACTAATAATATTCCCACATAAACCTAGAGCTTCTTTTTTGAAACCTAGTAGTAGTCACATCGTTACTATGAGCGGTGTTCCAATTTCCTGGTCAAGCGAAGTGAAATACCTTGGTCTATTACTTGATCAAAAATTAAATTTTAAAAATCACATTGAAGGCATTCAAGCCAAATGTAATAAATATATAAAATGTTTATATCCTCTTATAAACAGAAAATCCAAACTTTGTCTGAAGAACAAACTACTAATATTTAAACAAATTTTTAGACCGGCCATGCTTTATGCTGTTCCAATATGGTCTAGTTGTTGTGCTACCAGGAAAAAAATACTTCAAAGGATTCAGAACAAAGTTCTGAAGATGATTTTGAAGCTGCCTTCTTGGTACAGTACTAACGAAGTACATAGAATTTCGAATGTTGAGACTTTAGAACAAATGTCCAACAAAATAATTAATAATTTCAGACAAAAATCGTTGCAATCTTCTATTGCAATGATTAATTCCCTTTATGCTTAGTTAAGATTAATTTTAGTTTGTTTTTAGTTTTAAGATTATTATTGTTATACTGACACGCAGGAATAAAAACCTGTTTAAAATACTGAACTGCTAAGGCATGAACAATGTAAACAAAATTAGATACATATTTTAACAATTAAGGTTGATACGTTACGGTAGTAGCTGGAGCACCTAGATTAACATGAAATGTAAATATGAATAAATTTGGAACAAATAAAGAGTTAAAAAAAAAAAGGGTGTGTTGGTCCTCCATGAGCTATGTCCAATGTGCTCTCCTGATGGCAAAGGTGGACGACATGCATGTACTCGTAAACAAACCCGAGTCAATGCGAACGGGCCTGACGTCTGCTGATTTGGATATGATTGAATCCACCCTTCTGCCACGCATTCTAGCTGCGATAAAAAATGGGCCTTGCAGTGACATTCAATTTAGCAGCGATAATGTTGATGAGGCTGTTGATGAGCACCATCGCAGCCATTCCGCACAGGTAGCTGTGAATAAAGCATCCTACGCTAATATCACGCGCTGTTCAGCTAACTCTTCATCAAAGAAAGAAACAAGTGTTGGCACTGTTAGTGCACCCGTTGCTTTAGATTCGCATAATACCGCTCCAACACCTCCTGACCATGGTGGGCGCTTGCGTTCGGGCAAGCGCCGCATACTTTCACCTCGTACATATGTCTCGGTACCCCGCGCTCCATCGTTCGACTCTGCCTCCCCTCTCACCCATCAGAGGAAATCGAATGCGATCAACAATATGGAACAAACTGTGTTGTTTAAACCAAAGAAGGACCAGTCTGCTGAGAAAACAAAAAGCGATATTTGCGCAAAATTCGATCCAGTAGCTTTTGCTGTGAAGGATGTGTGGCTTAAAGAATCGGGTGAAGTGGCGATAAAGTGCGGAACGAAAGATCCTGCACTGAATCTTGCTAACTCTGCTTCAGCGATTTTGTCAGCAAAATACACCATTGAAATACAAAAACCGTTAAAGCCGAGGATTAAATTCATAGGTTTTTCCGAGGACGTGAAAGAGGAAGCTTTAATTACTATGCTGAAGAAACAGAACAATTTGGAGGATCCGTTTGTCCTGAAAGTTGTACGAGTGACGAAAAACGTGAATCGAAATTCTAATCAGCTATCGGCAGTTCTTGAGACAGATGCTCGTGGCTTCAATACACTGATGAAACTACAACGTGTTTTCCTGGGATGGAAGAGATGCAGACTAGTGGATGCAACTGACGCTGGTGGCTGCTTTAACTGTTCGGAGTTTCAACACAAAGCAGCAGCCTGTTCGAAGCCAGCATCCGGCCCTAAGTGTGTTGGTGAGCATAAAGCGGAGGAATGTGAGGCAAATTTTGAGAAATGCATCAATTGCCATTTGGAAAATACCAAATTCAGCCTCGATGTTGACCAGTTGCTCGATGTTGCTCATTCGGCTTGGAGTTACGACCGTCCAGTTTACCGGAAACGTCTTGCCAAAGCGAGACAGAGGATTGACTTTTCAATACAGCATCCAACTGCACTCTTCACCAACAGTTGCTCGCCGTCGCCGATGGATGAAAATCACCAGCTTGATGACCCAGCTGGTCCAGGTAATTTCAAGACCAGTATATGTCCAACCGAAGCGTACACCGACACTGCACCTGTTCTCATAAGAACTCAACTATTCCAGCTCCTTCGGAACGATTCTATATTGAGCGACATATCGGGTGCGTCACTCAAATTTCAGACTCTCTTGGGCTACATGAGTCTCATCTTTTATTTGGCGACTTCAACCAACCATTGCTCGCTTGGAAAAGTGCTTCTGGGGGCTACCTATACCCTGACCCATGTGAATCCACCTTCAGTAGATCTAGCTCTGCACTCATTGATGGTCTGTCATTACTTAACATGCAGCAACTAAATCCAATTGTGAACCACAGAAACCGTACCCTCGACCTAGTTTTCGGCAACGAGAGAGCTGTTTGTCAGTGCAATATAACGGAAGCTGCTGAACCGATTGTTGAAATGGATGCATTTCATCCTGCACTATCTGCTAAACTAAGCTGTCATACGACTTTTTCCCTCGTAGAACCCGTTGCAGTACAGCAATTCAATTTCCGCAAAGCTGATTATCCTGCATTAAACCGTGCCATCCTTCAGGCTGATTGGACACCACTATATACTGCTGTTAATGTCAATGAAGCTGTCGGAATCCTAACTGACACGCTCACTGAACTGTTTCGTCTTCATATTCCCTCACCAAGCCCCAATCAGAGTCCTCTCTGGTCGAATAAAAATCTGAGAACTTTGAAACGGATACGCACCAGGGCTCTTCGACATTACTCTGAGAACCAGAACCTGATTACCAAGCGAGACTTTCAGACTGCCAGCAACAGATACAGGAACTACAATCGCCTGCTATACTCACGGTATGATCAGCAAAAGCAATATAATTTGAAGCGTTTCTGGTCAACTCTAATTAATAAAACGCTATTTCATGCAGCCAAAAACCACGTTTCGTGCAATCAACACGGATTTTTTGCCGGGAGGTCAACGGTCACTAACCTCACAGAATTTACTTCATACTGCATACGAAATATGGAGAATGGGGCTCAAATAGACACTATATACACAGATTTGAAGACTGCTTTTGATCGTGTTGATCACGCCCTGCTTCTGGCAAAGATACAACGGATGGGAGCTGCACCAAACTTCGTTAACTGGTTAAAATCCTACTTGATAGATCGTCGCTTGGCTGTGAAAGTTGGAACACCCCAGTCTAGCTATTTTTCAAACTCCTCCGGTGTTCCACAGGGAAGCAACTTTGGCCCGCTGTTATTTTCCCTGTTTTTAAACGATGTATGTGCAGTACTTCCACGAGGGTGTCGGCTTTTGTATGCAGATGATTTGAAAATCTATCGTATTGTTAGCTCAATCGAAGACTGTCGGGAGCTCAATAGACTCGTTGACGTTTTTACGGAATGGTGTGGAATCAACGAGTTAACCATCAGTACGAACAAATGCTCGGTGATCTCATTTACTCGCAAAAAAGATCCAATCACATGGAACATGGAACATGGAATTTGGAGAGAGTGTCCGTGATCAAAGACATTGGAGTACATCTTGACACGAAACTCACCTTTAGAGAGCATTACTCATTAGTAATCTCTAAAGCTAACCGAAACTTAGGATTCATCTTAAGAATTGCCCATGAGTTCAGAGATCCATACTGTTTACGTGCGTTGTACTACTCGTTGGTACTGTGGTGTGAAGTCCGTATACTGGAATCTGGACATCAAGGATTGAAGCTGTTCAGTCACGGTTTGTTCGCTATGCGCTGAGGTTTCTGCCATGGCGTGATCCTACCGATCTGCCTCCGTATCAGAATCGCTGCCGGCTTCTTGCAATGGACACGTTGAGCAGAAGACGACAACTGGAAAGAGTTTTATTTGTGCAAAAAGTGCTAACCGATTGTATAGATTCAAACATTAACGTCATTCCCCGAAACTTGAGACGCACTGATTTCCTTAGGCTAAGTTTTAGACGCACCGATTATGGTCAGAACGATCCACTACATGTAATGTGTTGTACGTTTAACAGTGTGTAAAGTTTGTTTGATTTTTGTATTAGCACTAAGAGTTTTAGACAACGATTGCTGAGTTCGAATTTATTTGTTTAGTTTGTTTAGTATAAGTTTTATTCATGCAGACCGTGTTGTCAGATGAATCTTGTAATATAATAATAATAATAATAAATATGTATTTCAAAGCAATTGTAAATAAAGTAGCCCCACCTTGCAGCAATCATTTCCTTCGAAGGATAATTTCCCAACTGAGGTCGGGGGTTTGATCACTGTTGTACAGTGGAATTGTAGAGGTCTTATTTCGTAATTGGAATCTGTGATATTTTAAGCTCACAATACCGATTGCGAAGCATTCGAGCTTTGTGAAAATTGGAACTCCGAAATAGATGTTATAGAATAGATGATTACAATATTATTCGTTTTGATCGTGAGGATTCACGTGGAGGAGGAATTCTTAAGGGGATCAAAAAGTGCTACTCCTTTAATAGAGTTTTTCTAGGCATTTTCCTCAAATGCCAGGTATTGAAGTTGTCCCATGTTATTAAAAATAAAAGCCTTTGCACTGTTTTTATACACATTCCTCCTAGATCCTCAATAAACCAAAAACAACATACAGATATTTGTTCGATCGTTCCTGCTCCCGGCTCATCATGGGAGATTAAAAAATTTCACTGTACGATGACCACCGGTCTTCCATGTATTTGACCTTTGTGACAACTTCAATATGACAGTTCTTAACAATCGAGAAGTAAAAGGCTGATCCACGCTGGCAGTAGATTAGACATCACACTTGTTCGAATTCATTATCGTTGGATTGCAGAAGGAATCCATGGCAGTGATCATATGCCCATACAAAATTTCGATTGCTACCGGGTTCAATCCGTCGGAATCCATCAACTTCGCGTACGATCTTATCCATAATATTGATTGAACAAAGCTCAGGACAGCAATAGATGAAACCGTAACACCGGTAGATGGGAATACAACGTCCCGTCCAATCTGCTCTTAGACAGCGAGCTTCAAGCTCAAATTCGATCAGTTCCAGGAACGTCATCTTGCAGGAAACCTTCTTCTCCATGGTGGGATCAGCAATGCATGAGGCTAAACGTAAAAATTTCGACTCGTTTCAGATTTTTTCCGTAGACGTGGAACACCTTAGGGCCTGTTCATAAACCACGTAGACTCATTTTTGAAAATCTCAGAACCCCCCCCCCCCTTCGTAGACTTTTCTCCATACATTTTTTTGAAATTTTGTATGGAGCGTAGACTTTGGTCAAATCCCCCCCCCCCCCCCTCCGCCAGAAAAGTCTACGTGGTTTATGAATAGCCCCTTAGCACTTCGAAGTATACAAGGCTCTCGAACGCGAACTTAAGAGCCTCATCAAGGCCATGAAACGCGGATACTGGTGACAATTCGTGGACGAGCTATCGCGTGAAACGTCAATGAACACTCTTTGGAACACTGCGGCAAGATTGCGTGAACGAAATACGAACAACGAGAGCGAATATACTCGGACCAATGAATCCTCAAGTTTTCGCTGAAAGTTTGTCCAGATTCTGTACCGGTACGGATGATTCCTCGCGAAACCACAAATTCGGGCTTTTCAATGGTAGAACTCTTTCTTGCACTCCTATGGTGTGGCAATACGACTCCAGAAGCTGACCGGATCAAGTCAGACGTCACTAAGAGGCACATTTCGAATTAGTTTAATCAGTTTTTGGAACTAAACATTGAACCAGATGATTGGAGACGGGTGAGAGTTATTGCCATTCAAAAACCTTGTGAGCCCGCGTCCGACCACAAGTCCTACCGATCCATCGCGATGTTATCCTGCATTCGAAAGTTGTTGGAGAAAATGATCCTCTTCCGTCTGGACAAATGGGTTGAGACGAACAACCTGCTTTCAGATACGCAATATGGTTTCCGTAGGGGTAAGGGAACGAACGACTGTGTCGCGTTGCTTTCCACAGATATTCAGCTAGCTTTTGCTAAAAAAGAGCAAATGGCTTCTGTATTCTTGGATATCAAGGGGGCTTTTGATTCACTATCTGTTGAAGTTCTTTCAGATAAACTCCACGCTTGTGGCTCTTCACCAAAAATGAATAACTTTTTGTACAACTTGCTGTCAGAGAAACTATATCTTGAGGTCTGGTTTGAAGTGCACCTGGAGGTCTCACATCGAGTATCTGAAGCGAAAATGCCAGCAAAGAATCAACTTTCTCTCCACAATTACCGGGACTTGGTGCGGAGCGAATCCGCAAGATCTTCTAACATTGTACCGGACAACGATTTGGTCGGTTATAGAATATGGTAAAATTTAGAAAATGAGAAGAAAGAATAGTAATTTCCATTTAATTACAACTACCTTTCTTGCTCATCTTGGCAGATACGCGTATTTCGTCTACAATATGCAGACTTCTTCAGTGTAGTGTACTAATACTCGACACTGAAGAAGTCTGCTCATTGTAGACGAAAAACGCGTATCTGTCGAGATAAGTGATAAAGGTAGTTGGAATTAAATGGAAATTACAAATCTTTCTTCTCAGTTTCTAGTTACAGGTATTTCACTAAAAAAGCTCACACTCTCCAGGATTTTTTGTTTTTGTTTTCAATCAGCGGCTCGGTCGCACATCATAAAACTGGAACGTACATAGTATCGGTAGCGTCAGGTATCAAGTGAGGTGGCATGCACTCGACTCATACAAAGAGTCTTGAAGCGCTGGCTGGCATGTTGCCACTCTCGGATCGGTTTTCAGAATTGTCTCTCCGGCTTATCACCGGGTTTAAAGTAATCGCAATCGAAAGCATCGAGCTTCTTGAGTTGAATCCTCAAATTCGCCTCATGACTTTGAACCATTTATACATAACACAGGATGTTAGCCCTTCGCTAAATATTTGCAATCGTGTTCGCTTCGCCGACTTCGAAAATTGCGATCATTTTGATTTATCCATGAATCAGGAGCTTCATGGAATCCCAGAGCATCATCGTCCTATGGTTGCTCCAGTGATATTTGCTGCAAAGTTTCGCAAGTTGTTTCCACCAAAACGTTCTTCACTGACGGATCTTTGATTTGGTGCCGGATTTGATATGCACAATCAAATTCATAGCGCCAATCGTCAACTTCAAGCTCCTTGTGCCGAGTATGTCACTGAATTAGCTGCAATATAGGGTAGGGAACGGCTTAATCAGGGGTCACTATTTTAATCAGTTGTTAGAAAATAGGTCTAACTACTTCTACATTTTCCAAATTATTTCATTTTTAATGATGCGATCATAAGCTTTATCTATTGGGCCAATGATTCGATGTATGAATCATGATTGATTACCAATTTATTACTGTCATTTTGAAGATTTAAAATACAGTGACGGACAAAACAATAAGACCACAGCATAGAGCAATTTTCATGCATGTGTCCTAACCGCCAATTTGAATTAAACGTATGCGACACCAAGTGGCGAGCACATGTACTAACTTGACATGAGATTCCACAAGCTTTTCTGCCTCGGAAATAAACATTCCAAGCCAGACGCATCGAAAGCTGCTAAAGGACCAAAAAACGTGTAGTAAAAAGTATAAGACCACTTCCACATTTCATCTGATTTTGTAGCAAATACCGTCGTTCCTCTGAAGTAAGTTGTTTATCGATGAGTCGTATTATTCTTCATCATATTGTTCATCTAACAAGACATCATATTTCGTCAGTTCTAGGAAAAATTCAGCAAAAATGGGCCGAAGCTATCACTGCACAGAGAATCAAAGGATTCATATCCGGCAAATGGCGAAAGAAGGAAAAACTTAACCAGAAATTGCTGCATTCTTAGGACGGTCCAAAACATTTGTTTGCAATGCTTTCCGTGACCCGAAACCACGAGTGGGAACTGGACGTCCCCGGAAAACTACCTCTAAGGACGACGGCCACATCAAACGACTTTCTAGCATTGATCCATTCAAGTCAGCAACGAAGATCAAAGAAGAGCTGAACTTATCCATGAGTTCCAGGACAGTTCAGCGACGGCTTTTTGAGAAGAATCTGATTGGAAGAAGTCCTAGGAAAGTTCCAATGCTCACACGGAAGCATCTCCAGGCCCGTCTAAAATTTGCTAGAGAACATCTGGACTGGATCGGACCCGAAAATGGTAAGAAATGGCGGAACATCCTTTGGTCAGATGAAACAAAAGTGAATTTAATCGGATCTGATGGAAAACGCTGGGTTCGCCGACCTGTTAATTCAGCTTTCAAACCACAGTACACAACAAAAACATTTAAACATGGAGGAGGTAATATCATGGTCTGGGGATGCTTCTCCTGGTACGGTGTTGGTCCACTCTTTTGGATAAAAAAGATAATGGACCAGTACGTTTACGCTGAGATCATGGAGAATGTAATGCTACCACATGCTGACTGGGAAATGCCATTGAAATGGCAATTTATGCAAGATAATGATACTAAGCATACTGCCCGTACTGTGAAACAATGGTTTGAGGATCACAAAATTGATGTAATGCAATGGCCGGCACAATCCCCGGATCTCAATCCGATAGAAAATTTTTGGCAGATAGTCAAAAAGTCGGTGAACCCTTTAAAATCCAAAAATAAGGAAGAACTATGGAGCAAAATTAAGGAAGCATGGTATGCCATCCCTGCCAGCACATGTCGAAACCTCGTGGAGTGAATGCCGAAGAGAGTGCGAGAAGTGATCCGGAATAATGATTATACCACTAAATACTAATGATCAAATCTGATGGAAACGATTTTTTGAATGAATTAACGAGTGGTCTTATTTTATTGTCGCATCATTTTCTTACTTTTCTATGCTGGAAGGGCAGTGATTTTTCTTTATTGTTTTTATTACTTTCAAACCATTTTGTTTTGTTGAGTTATTAAATAAACTATTATTTTTAGTTGAAATTATTAAATGTTTTGCTTTATTGATTGAGCCCTGCAACTGCATCTTTTACAATGAGCGGTGGTCTTATTGTTTTGTCCGTCACTGTACATCATCTAGAAACCATCCGTTTCTTACCTGCTGAAGAAGTTCGCTCAAATTTTGCCTTTGTGTATTTTGCATTTGCATCGCGTGTACCGGAGAGCATGTCTTCATCAGCTCTCTCTCACAACTAGGCTTGTTGCCAGAATGTGATGTTGAACATTGAGTTAAATTTATTACATATTTAGAAAATCTGAAATCTCTTTTTATTTCATGTTTCTTCCTGTCATCGGACGTTGATCTATGCTTATGATTATATTGTCCATCATCTGGCACTATCATTTGCAATAAAAAATATGTTTTGGAGCTGTCCAATAGTACCCAACGATAAATAATGCTTCGCTGTTGAGCGGCAGCTATGGCATCACTGTTGCTTTTGAGAGAGCCCATGTTTCCTCTCTTCTTTGTTAACCATGAATATAGCGCACCGGTAATGTAACGTGAAGCCTGTTGTCTCTTGCATTTGATTATTTTTAAACGAAGCATCCCGTTTGTCGTCACAGTCGCTTTGGCTAACATTTGCGTGAGAGTAAATGAAATAAGAAATACACATTGACAATCTAAAGATCAATGACAAACTAAAAGTTTGGTCGTGTACGTCTGTCTCATAACCTGCTAGGAGACGAGTTTGTGGTCGGAGCAATCGACATGTTTTGGTTGATTGTTTTCGAGAGCGGATGGGTAAAACGAAGGAGCGGGTTGAGGAAATTGACGTTTGCAGCAAATCGTCAACTGGCCTATTTCATTTCGCCTTCGCACACATGCACCGAATCACACTCATACTTATTGTTAGTTTATATACAGATTGAGGAGCTGAAGAAAACATTTTTTTAATCGGAAAGCAATCCGCATGCGTTTAAGAAGGCCCTGCAATTGGGAACTTTATTCCATGGCTATGAAATTTTCTGAGCCTTATGCTCGTTGCTGAAGGTATGTTCCGATAGACCAGACGTAAGCAGAGGAATTAATGCCTTAATATTGGCAGTTATAATTATAGATTACATACAGCTGTATCAAATGTCTCAGGGGCTGACTAAACTGCTTAAAACCTGTCCCGTACCCTACTTAACGCTAGAAATTATAACCTCACTTACACCGGATCAATACTACATTTTCACGGATAGTCTCAGTTCTAAAGAGGCTATTTGCTCCATGAGGCCGGTAGAGCACTCCTCGTATTTTCTCATGAAAATACGAAGACTTCTAAATGCAACAAACATCACTGTTGAATAACCGCAACCGCTGAACAGTTTCTCCAAATTTGTTTGAAAAGACTGTTATTCAGCATTCATGTTTGATGGGTAATCTTCGTGTTATTTTATCCTCACCTTTGTGTCGGTCCCATCTCATTGTTTGATTCCGGGCAATAAGAGAGCGGACTCGCTTGCAAAGGTGGGTGCTATGGAAGGCGATATTTATGATCGACAAATCGTTTTCAATGATTTTTTTTCCTATTTTTCGTCAACAGTCACTTGTCAGCTGGTATAATGCCATGCAGGTATAATGGAGATGCAGTAGAAAGGAGATTTGGGGCGATGGCAACGTTCTATCATCCCTAAGGTGTCCATGAAATCTTGGTTTAGGGGGATGGATGTGGGTCTAGACTTCATTTGCGTCATATCTCGCCTCATGTCCAAGTATTATTCTCTGAACGCTCATTCATACCGGGGCGTCATGGGCTGAGTGACAGCAATCTCTGTGAATGTAGACATGGTTACCAGGACGCAGATCACATTATTTGGTCATGTGCCGAGCATCGCTGAGTCAGATCTGAGCTTCATGATTCCCTTCGCGCTTGAGGTAGACAACCTAATGTACTGGTCCAAGATATATTGGCTCAACGTGATCCGTAGATTATGAAACTTATTTATGTGTTTTTGACTAAAATTAGCCTTAGATTTGTTTAACCGATATGTCCAGTTTAAGATTTGATTCCAGTGTTTGTGTTTATTTCTTCACATTTGAAAATGACCAAATAAAATAATGTTCAGGTAGAAGTAATTAAAAACAAATGTGTTATGTAGATCATCCTTTAAATCTTCGCTCACTCTTTCCATCTTCAAAATTGTTTTGGCCACTAACCTCGAGACGGCTGTGAGTTATCGACTTTTCGCCTCTTAACTTTATTTTTGAGATTATTAATGTATATTGAAAAAGAAAACTAGGCTCTGTAAAACTCATTCGATTGAGCCTGTACCATTAAATGAACTTGTTAAAGAAAACTAACTAGTTGAGATGAAAAAAAGAAAGGGAGTTCAAGTGAGGTTCGGTATCAAACATTTTAAACGTTGAAAATTACTTTCTGCTATCTTTTAATTTATTTTTTCATTTGAATGCATCATCATTGGCAACGGGTTACTGCACATTGTATTACCGATATCTTTAGAAAGCGTTAACAGCCATTTTCACCAAGCGCCATCTACAATTTTATACCTCACTTTAACTTTACTTGCATTCCTCTATTTCAGAAACTGACTACGTCGTTGTGGAAGCAGCATGTTACAAATGGGCATGCTTGCCGACAAGAACCATCAAAACATCACTCAGATCCGGGGCTGTGTAAATATTTCTCCCTTATTTCCATACTCTCACTGCCTTGAGTCAATTAATTTTGTGATGAAGTGAGCATTTGTTTGTACAGTGCACAGTGTGTGTGTGCACAAACAGTATGTACAGAAAATGTGGTTCGAAATCCCGGATTCCCACACCGATTCCGGACCTGATGGATCACACACAGAAAAATAATAAAATTTATAAAAAAAAACAGTTCACTCAAAAGTTTCATGCTATGTGATTGAAGCTTTTGATGCTCCTCTCGGTTTGTAACGGTAGAATGCGGTGCGTTGTGACTATGAATGATCATGAGGGTGGCGATGATGACGACAAGAAGCGCGGGAATGAAAAAGTGTTTACTTTACAAGCGACATGTTCCAATTTGTGGGAATGATTTTTCATTCATCGTTTTTTTTTTAACTTTTTTTGCAGGGAGAGCTGGCTTGTGTTCACATTTGGCTGTTCCATGCCAAACAAAAAAAAAAAAATTGTTTGACTTGACCTGCTGCTATTTGCATACAGTTTTGAACTAGGTTTTCGAATGGCCACTCGATTGATCGATTTTTTCAGAGAAAACAGCTATTGAGAGATTTGAAAGGTTTGCATGAGGCTTGAGGTAATAATTAGCAGCCATTTACTGCCAAATTATTAGTTAATAATACAGAGTACAGGGTGCGGGAGAAAATTATGCGAAGAAATTTTTTTCTATTTCTTTCAAATCCCATTGTCTACTCATTCAAGAAATAATATCAACATTTCCGAGTGCAGTTATCTTTATAAAGTCTTTTTTAACAAATTTATTCAATGTGTCCTCCATTTTTATTAATAACATCCTCGAGCCGACGCCGGAAGCCAGAGCATGCCTTTTGGACGTAGTCCTCCGACATTGACTGCCATGTGCGTGTTATGGTTGACTTCAGGTTTTTCACACTAGGGTGTCATGTTTTGCAGGCTCGAGCTTCAACATATGTCCAAATCGAATAATCCAAAGGATTAAGATCTGAACTGCTAGGGGGCCACAAATCCTTCGGCCAAAACTTCATGTTATCGTTCAACCATTGTTGGGTTCAATTGGACGTGTGACACGGCGCTCCATCCTGCTGTAGGACAACGTTTTGGTCCTCGGAGAAGTAGGCCTTCACCCAGGGAAGCACTTGGTCCTTTAAAATACCGATATACACTTCGGTATTGATTTTAACTCCAGTATCAATGAAAACAGGCGGCATTTTCAAGCCGTTGGACGCCACCAAGCCAAACATCATGACACCAGCCAGATGTTTGGTTTGAAATTTGAATTTCACTTTTTCCGGAACGTTCTCCATTTTCTGCGGTGAAATGAACCGGTCCGTGCGGCTGTTGGCCACAGCAACGATGCTGAAAAGCTTTTCGTCGGAGAACAGGATTATCATTTTTTCCTTCTTCAACAAGGAAAGCAATCTCTTGGAACGAATCACTCGTAGTTCCTTGACCCGGTCCGTAATCAAGTAGCGTTTCACTCTGGCTCTGGAAGATGCATGCAGGTCTTCTTTGTTGATTCTTCGCATGTATTTCTCCGAAATATTGGCTTTCTTTACAAATTTTCTTATGGAACGCCCCGGGTTGCGAGCAATTTTTGCACGGACCGATTTGATCACGTTCGGCGTGCGTGCAAAGCGCGGACATCCGCTTCCCGGCTTCCGCTGCTTAGAACCATCCTGCAGGGACTTTTTTATGCGGTAAACTGTTGCCAAATGGCACCCTATCACCTTCGCAATCTCTTTCGGCTTCTTCTGGGCGAGCAACAAAGTGGTGGTCACTTGTTTCGCGAACATTTTGACGAATTTGCAATAAAACAAATAGAATGTTGGGATGCAGCACTTGAAAGTAAACATAAACAAATACACTTTCGACAGAAATTAGTCACTAGCTACACGAATTAACCCAATACTCAAGTTTGAACATTTTCGCATTATTTTCTGCCGCACCCTGTATGTTCTCCGCTGGAAAGATTAAATATCTTAATAGACAATAACAGGAATGTGTTCACACTATTTTCACTTTGCTGCATATTTAAACGGTTGGTTTTCAATAGGACGCTTTGCTTAATTCAAGTGACGTACAAACAAACAAAGAGTCATTCTAATCTAAAGTATCAAGTGATCAGCGGTTGATGATTTAGTCTACACGTTCACAGCCAGTTCTTGAAGCAATTCTGGGACATGATGGAAATGCATCATATTACCTGTCATTTATAGTATTTTCATGTTGTTCAAAGTGTGAATGCAATACTAAGTCGGTCAAAAGATCGCAACACAAACGATAGGGTTTTCGTGAGCTGTCACGTTTTTTCATCCATTTTTCTGCAATTATGATTTTTAAGTTTTAGAGTTTGTCGTAATTAGGTATAGATAATTAATCAATAGGAGTGTGTCAAGAGTAATCATCGCGTGTGTTAGAGAGTATAGAGTCGTGAGACTTTGTTTGAATTCCCTAAAGAAAAATGGAAATGGCTTGTTTCTGATCATTTCTTGATCATTTCATACTGTGTTCTACTACACAAGTCAGCAGTGTTTCACTCCCTTCGAGTAATGCTTGCATTAAAAACAAGCGATTATATGTTCCGATTTGTCATGCGATTACTCTGCCACCTGGTTGTTTACGGCAGTTATGGCGAGAAAAGGGACACAACTTCGATCTATGATTTGTTCGTACCGCTTCTTCCTCCCGGGCATCGTGGCCTACTTCGTGTCGACCGGATACGATCGCGGAAACATCTACAAGTTTCTGACACTTCTGGAGAAAGGAGAGTCAATCGAGCGGAAGCCTGGTTCCGGCCGTCCGACCGTTTTACGCGACCGGAGGATTCAACAGAAGCTCAAATAAAAGACGCAAGGCACGGTGGCCACTTCTTTCGGTGTGTTGGGCCGAGAGGTCAGTGCGACCGGCCAAACGGTCAAAAAGTATTTGGCCAAAATGGATATCCCCATGCGGAAGCGTCAGTCTAAGCCAGCCGTGTCGGAAAACCAAGCGGAAGCCCAGAAACAACGGCTGAAGATTCTGGTCAAAGAGATCTTCCCGGTGAAGCGGAACATGCGGAAGCATGCCAACCTTCCCAACATTCACCAGCTCTGCCCAATCGAGACGTTCTGGGCCATTTTGAAGAGGAGAGTGTATTCAAATAATCTTGTGGGCAAAACGACGCATGATTTGATCAAAAGGGCGACCAAGCAACTGAAAAATATGCCAACAAGCTTCTTTTATTCACCTTTGGCCTTTGGTTCCGGTTAACTGCCGTAATGTGGGAGGGCGGGCAGGGAGTGCAAGTATATTTTTGATGTTTTCAATTTCTTAATGCATAAAATGCAATACGGTTTGTTAAAATATATTTTTCCGTTCTTTTTTACCATGCATCCGAAAATAGTCGCTGCTACACTGCTGTTACACTTCCAGTTTGATTATGATGGATTTTACATTCGCATGATGTATTCCAAAGCGCTTCGCCAATGTCGCCAATGTCGCATAGCTACATCCTTTTTACGTAGCCCTGTGTCCGAAGCCTTAATTTTCACGTCTATTTCAATGCGTGACATTTGGAAAACGAAGAATTCAAACCGTGCAAACAAGTAAACAAACGAAAGATGACAGTCAAACGCACAGCATGCTATGATGAATACATTACAACCATCACAAATACACGTGTACAACGCAAATGTCCATGGATAGCATATTTTAGATCCATTCCTTATTTCCATCTAAATATGATTTCTCGTGTACTTTTTCAAACAGAGCAGGAGTGTGCAAGACAGCACTGACTGACTGACTGACTGACTGACTGACTGACTGACTGACTGACTGACTGACTGACTGACTGACTGACTGACTGACTGACTGACTGACTGACTGACTGACTGACTGACTGACTGACTGACTGACTGACTGACTGACTGACTGACTGACTGACTGACTGACTGACTGACTGACTGACTGACTGACTGACTGACTGACTGACTGACTGACTGACTGACTGACTGACTGACTGACTGACTGACTGACTGACTGACTGACTGACTGACTGACTGACTGACTGACTGACTGACTGACTGACTGACTGACTGACTGACTGACTGACTGACTGACTGACTGACTGACTGACTGACTGACTGACTGACTGACTGACTGACTGACTGACTGACTGACTGACTGACTGGCGGCGGCGGCGGCGGCGGCGGCGGCGGCGGCGGCGGCGGCGGCGGCGGCGGCGGCGGCGGCGGCGGCGGCGGCGGCGGCGGCGGCGGCGGCGGCGGCGGCGGCGGCGGCGGCGGCGGCGGCGGCGGCGGCGGCGGCGGCGGCGGCGGCGGCGGCGGCGGCGGCGGCGGCGGCGGCGGCGGCGGCGGCGGCGGCGGCGGCGGCGGCGGCGGCGGCGGCGGCGGCGGCGGCGGCGGCGGCGGCGGCGGCGGCGGCGGCGGCGGCGGCGGCGGCGGCGGCGGCGGCGGCGGCGGCGGCGGCGGCGGCGGCGGCGGCGGCGGCGACGCGGCGGCGGCGGCGGCGGCGGCGGCGGCGGCGGCGGCGGCGGCGGCGGCGGCGGCGGCGACTGACTGACTGACTGACTGACTGACTGACTGACTGACTGACTGACTGACTGACTGACTGACTGACTGACTGACTGACTGACTGACTGACTGACTGACTGACTGACTGACTGACTGACTGACTGACTGACTGACTGACTGACTGACTGACTGACTGACTGACTGACTGACTGACTGACTGACTGACTGACTGACTGACTGACTGACTGACTGACTGAAATGACTGAAAATTCAATGTGAAATAAATACTACAATGATAATATTATTTAACGGTATTCAAATGTTGGATCAAATAGTAAATTGAACGTTGCTCTTCACATCACTTTTGCAGCACGGGTTGCTTCGATCTTCTCAAGGAGTCTGAGGTCGGTTATGTCATTAAATCGAATTCTTCATCTGAAAATTGATTAAGATAATATTCAATAAACTTCAATCATTTTTGGGTAAACATAAACTTTATCTCAGTATGTCACATCACATCACACCACCGATTATTAAATTTTTTTTATGAAACACATCGAGCAACTAACGATCAGGATGATGTTCTAACAACTAAAACCCGATGACGTCTCAACTGCAGGGTGGCCAAACAATGTTAATTAAAAAATTTCCTGCATTTTTCCCGATTTTTTTCCGCATTTTTGAATAATTTTATGGACTGGAAAAATGAGCTAATGTAAATTGTTTAATAGATATTTTTGAAGTGTTCGAAAAAATGGTTCAATCTGAAATTCTGACTTCTTTCATTTAGGCAAAATGACAGATAGCAGCCACAAATCGGGCTTCTTGCGTATTGCGTAAACTGCTTTGGTCTCTCATTTTGCAAACGAGAGCAAAAATTGCGCTGCATAAGTCAATGTTGCTATAAGCAAAAACATCGAAGAAAAATAGTAAAGCATTCGAGATGTTCGAATACGAAATGATGCACGTGCGTTGCGTGCATATTGTATCAAGTATTTCTTGATTTCATCGTCGTTGAGAGTTCGTAGACATCCCAAGTAACCATGAAGCTTCAATAGCATGCATATATAGGGCAATATGTAACACTTCTAGTGCATTATTGAAGTTGGATTAAAGCTGAAAAGGGCCCCACTAAGATCGAATCAATGCTTCATCTTTTGTTATGCCATAAGACATTGCTAAAGTAGCATTATTGCATTCATAATGCATCACTATATTCGTAAAGCTACTCTAACGCTTCATTACCTGACAACTGTTGAATTGATGCGATCCCGCATTCATGATCGTGATTTTGGGTTGAATAAGTGCAATAATATAATGCTTGTGGTTACTTGGGAATTCTCTGAGTTACCAAACTGTTATCAATTTGGTTCACCACCAGACACTTTTCATTTATTGAAAATCCTCGCTCCATCGTCGCATTTTCGTGCGACAGGATGAGCACCATTTCAACAAATGTTTTCAAATTTGGCAGCTCCTTCTTGGAATGACCAATCAGTTCTTTCGATTTGTGAGCAACTGCAGCGCTGAGATAGTCTTTATCTTCGAACGTGTCCTGACACAGCTTCTTCTTCTTTTAGCATTTAAAGCTTATTGCTTTCACAATAAGGGCCGGATCATAAACCACGTAGACTCATTTTTGAAAATCTCAGACCCTCCCTCCCCCTCGTAGACTTTTCTCCATACAATTTTTTGAAATTTTGTATGGAGCGTAGACTTTGGTCAAACCCCCCCCCCCCCCCCCAAAAAAAGTCTACGTGGTTTATGAATAGCCCCTAAGCTTATTGCTTGCTCGCAACTTAGTGTTCTAAATGCACTTCCACAGTTTTTAATTGAGAACTTTCGATGCCTGGTACCATTTTTGGATTAGTATGATTGTGTGGCAAGTAAAATCATACGCTATGCCCAGGGAGTCAAAAAATTTTCCTTAACGAAAAATTCCTAGACCAGCCCGAGCAGAAGCGAATAACTTGATAACTGGCCTTGATATTTATGAGCTCAGATTAAGAGGTAAAATACCTGAGGATAATACCATCGAATTGTTCCCACAATGTCATGCGAATACCGAATTGAGGTAAGACGATACCAAAATAATACCTCTAAGGTGACCAGATACTTACCCAGGTATCCGGAATATCAAGTTTAGTTATTCTAGAGACATTTTGCTTGCAATTCTTAGGTATTTTGCCTAGGTATTTTACCTCTTAATCTGAGCCTTTAATACCAAGGCCAGTTATCAAGATCAAAATTAGGTATTCATATGCTTTTGTGTTCTGCTCGGGAGGTTTTAAGTACTTGTTTTTGGTATATTTTTGGTACTATCACCCTGTTATTATATAGCAGACAATGATCTACAAACTCTAAATCTTGTTGATTTGCAAACACATCCACAAAGCGCTTGTCCACTCTTTCAGGCCAACCGTTGTGCAAAAACCTTATGATTTTTTTTGTAAAAATGCGTCGTCTTTAGTTCCCTCCGCAATCAGTTTTGAACTCTGTGGTATATTTTTACTAAAGTTGATGCCCTGAACAGCCTCTATATCTAGCTCTTCTGGTACTTTTTGTTACAATGGATATCGCGAACAATAATCCGCATTCCCCAATTTATTTGATGGCGTGTATATTATGTCAAAGTCATAAACTGCCAATTCCAGAATGAATCTCTGAAGCCTAGTGACATAAATTGAATTCTTTCGAGCTTTTCCTAAAATTCCTACTAAAGATTTATGATCTGTATACAACGTGAAAGGTTGTCCGTAAAGGTACTTATGAATTTTTTTTTATGGTACACACTAGAGCCAGAGCTTCTAAATGTAGAATTGGGTACTTTCCTTGTGCCGAATTTAATGAAAAAGATGTGAAATAAACTGGTTTCTCCATACCATTTACCTGATGTGCTATCAGACCCCCAAGACCATAGCTAGATGCATCAGAAATAACTACTATCGGTTTTTTGGGTCATAATATTCCAAATGATTTGCATTAATTCGTAAACTTTTGCTCTCTTCAAACGCCCTTTGACAATTCTCATCCCAAACTTACTTTACATTGTTCTTGAGCAGGTTGTACAAATGAAACAATTTTGACGATAAGCGTGGTATAAATTTATGATAATAATTTATCATCCTCAGAAATGATTTGAGTTCTGACTCGTTTTGAGGGGCCTTGGCTTTTTCAATTGTCAAAATTTTATCGGCACACGGCATCAGCCCTTTATCACTGATAAGATGTCCCAAAAAAGGGAGATTTGTTATTAAAAATTTGCATTTATCGTAATTTACTTTTATATTAGCCTTGGCTAACCTGTCAAGCACCAGTAAAAGTTTGTTTTAACATTCTTCCAAATTTTTTCCCGCAATCAGAACATCATCCAGGTAGCACGATACACTTGCAATCACTTCTAGTATCTTGTCCATAACTTGCTGGAAAATCGAAGCACTAGAAGAAGCTCCTTGCGGCAGCCTATTGTAAGTGTATAAACCCATCATTGTATTAATAACCACAACTTTCTTGGACCTCTCCGTCAGCTCTAGTTGAGTGTAAGCGCCTTCTAAATCTAGAGCACAAAAAACTTTACAACCCGAAAGATTTGCGAGGATATCTTGTGCTGAAGGTAAAGGATTTGAATTAGGTACTATTGATTTATTTATAGACACTTTGCAGTCAATTACCAGTTGAATATCATCATTTTTCTTCATAACTATAATGATCGGCGACGCCCATTCACTGGTGTTCACCGGTGTTAAAACTTTCTCTTTCTCCAGCTTGTCCAAATATTTAGCTACTTTATATCTTAGTCTGTAAGGTATGTCATAGGCTTTTTTTTTTTAAATCGGAGTATTATCCGTCATGACTAGTTCCGCCTTATAACCCTTATTGGTCTCGAAAACTCGTTTGTACCTGTTTCTTAACTCATCCACTGCAACTTCGGTTGATTCATTTTGTAACTTATTTATGACCATAGAACTTGAAAAGAATTGCTTCCAGTTAGGATAGAAGATATCCAGCCAATTTCGGCCAATCAAAGGGTAAAATTTGTTCTCGCAATTGAGTACTAATAATTCCATCATCTGTTCTTTACCCCTAAATTTCACTAAAACCATCGCTTTTCTTTCAATTTTCAACTTAGCACCGTTAACAACAATCAATTGATTGTTAAAAGTCTGTAAGGGCTTGTCAAATTTAGTCATATATTGCCTCATACTGAAACTGAAGCTCCACAATCTACTTCAAGGTGTTTACCTTCCACATTTACTACTATCAAACAGGGGTTACTTATCTTATTTATGGACGAAACTAACATGCATTGTAATTCACCTGTTTCACTGATCTCTTCGTCGGAATCCGTTGTTCGCATCTTACTAAGAAGCTCGTTAATCTGTTGATTAGCTGAAGGTTCCGGTTCCACCAAATTTATTGTTTCGCGTTGGAGATTCTTTAGTTCAAAGAATGTCCTTTCATTCCGCAATAATTGCAAACCATCTGCGAGTAATCTGGTCGTTGTCTCTGTGCATATGCCCCTTCTAGTCCTCCACGCTGATAAAAGTTGCTACCTCTTGGTCTCCAAGGTTGTCGTCTTCCTCTACCTGGTGGAGTTGTTATTTCATAGGGCCTGAACCCCAATCTACTTCTTACAGAACCTATATTTTCCTCAGCACTCTCATTGAAATCATTGGATTTATATTTGTTTGCTACTCTGTACGCGTTAGCTAATTTCCCCCAGACTGTCCCACATTCCCCTACAGGCTGATTTCCAATGGCACTTACCATATTTGGAGAATCTCTACGATCTTCAGCCGTGCCCGCATTCGCCCTAGCGACCTCCCAAGTGGCTAAAATCTTTTCAGCTGAAGTTAACTTTAGATTTTCCTCACTGAGAAGTTTTTGCCGTAAAGATTTGTCCCTAAGCCCCGCTATTAATCGATCAAGTATTGCTATCTCTTTAAAATTCTCGAAACTGCAGAATTCTGCTTGCAGCTTGAGCGCCAGAACGAAATTTTCTGTGGTTTTATCCGGTTGTTGGATCCTAGTACTGAATTTCTACCGCTGTACTAAGTCAGGTTCGGTTTTATCCAAGCGGTTCCTTAACTTTGATATTAAATCATCGAAAGGAATTGCCTCAAAATCCCCCGCCGGATGTAATAATTTGATTTCTTCGAATATTGTTGGTCCACTAAGGGTTACGAAATAAGCCATTCTATCATCCTCTTTTACGTTATTAACCCGGAAAAAATATTTTAGTCGAGTAAACCTATCATTAAATTTGTTGCCCCTTCTCTAAGGCTCCATTGAAAATGCCATATTGCAACTCATATCACCTGATTCACACTTGCTGGGGTCAAATACAAATTGAATCCGAGTATAGAAGGGTAATCAGCCCGCCAAGTTAGGGAAAAAGGAAATTTAAGCAAAGAGAAAAAAAAACAATGTGCCAATCTACAAAGATAAGGTCACAATTGTGCTAAAGTTTCACTTACTCGAAAGGAGAAAAAATGACTAACTTACCGATGAAAATCCTGTGTTTGTGCTTTTAACTTTGGGGGACTTTCTCAAACTAAAATAAATGATGACTACACTTTTGTTCGTCTATCAACAAAAGCTTACAGCTGTTTATTTCAGATACCTTTTATAGGGATACATTCGAGCAGTTGGTTTTTCAATAACAATAACACTATTCATCAGAGTTCATTCTTTACAAACAAATGCGTCCACTCACTTCAGTGGTGGGTTCGGACCATTTGGTCCATTACGATAATAATCCAACAATACTCTCCCCTTAAGTTTTTTATATTATACAAAATAAAAATTCAAATTATTGACCTATCACTAATGTTTTCTTCTGGAATAAATTAAAAATAAACGAAATCATTATACTTATTTGAATGCCTAGCTCTCTTAGATCGTCTGACACTGGGTGTTGACACATTTTTTCGCTTTCCTAGTGTCACTGATGATTTCAAAACCCTATCATTTAAGTTTTCTGACCGTGAATTTCTTGATGACCTCGCAATTGTAGAATTTGAACGCCACGGATTTAGAGGTAAAGATTGGACGGGCGCATCGAAAATAAGAGAATCCGATACAAAACCGTAAAAATCTTCCTCGTCGGTTTCAACTTGTTGTTCGTTGGTTGGGTGTGCTGTGTCATGGTCTGCCAAACGCTCTGGTGAAAATCGGTCGAACAAAACCTTCGTAGCCTTCCGATCGCGTGTTTCCTCAGCCAAACGGAACTGTTGCATGTGGGCGGATAGTAAACGACCACCGAGCGAAACCTGGAAAACATTAGGAGACAATCTTTTAATAAACTTTGCTCTCAACCATCGTCGAACATCAGTAGGGTTATGGTTTTTATAATAGATAGGATCACCTGCCGTCAGCTTAGTAAAAGGGTCTTGCACATAAGCGCGTGTACTGCGTTGAGAGTGTGATTCGTCATGCTGTGGTGTAGTTAGCTGTCTTCTGTAGGAAAATTTGGGGTTAATTAAATCTAATTCCGTTTTGGGTTTGAAGGTAAGGACTCTCTCCGAAGGGAATTGACCGTTGTCCAAACATATATTTCTATAGTTGAACAGGAAATTATACCGTTCTGCTTGTCCATTACTCTGAGGGTTGTAAGGAGGGCTCTTCATTACTTTGACTCCCTGATTCTCGAGAAACTTGATGAAGGGAAATGAATTGAAGGGAGGACCTCCATCGGTGACGACAACATCCGGTAAACCGAATCTGGCAAACATAGCCGTGAATTTCTTAATCACTTGTTTACCATCAGTTCCATACGGCATGTACTCTAGCTCTAACCATTTGGTTTTGCTGCCAACAATTATCAAAAACACCTTTTGTTGGAAGTAGAAAAAATCGGCATGCAAACGACTGAAAGGTCGGGTAGTTGTGATCCAGGAATTGGTAGTCTTTGGTTTCTGTGCGATGTACATCTCATTACATATTCGACAAGATTTTACGAAATGCTCTATATGCTTGTTCAATCCAAACCAATAAACACTCCTGCGCGCCAACTGCTTTACCTTGGCAATCCCAGTGTGATTCTTATGCAGCATTTTAAGAATGTCCTTTTGAAGCGAGTGTGGAATAATTACTCTATCCTGGAATAGCATGCAGCCATCAACTATCTCTAGATCCTGGTAGTGTGCATGGACGTCTATGAATTCTGGTTTCGGTCTATC
This sequence comes from Aedes koreicus, assembly GCA_024533555.2. Lineage (NCBI taxonomy): Eukaryota > Metazoa > Arthropoda > Insecta > Diptera > Culicidae > Aedes > Aedes koreicus. The sequence continues at coordinate 122,223 of JAHHFK020000927.1, read as the reverse complement.
CGGCCAACCGTGGATAATATATTTTTGAATTTGTTGAAGAAAACCATCTTTGGCTGTCTCACTAGCTATACGCTGGTAGTCAATTGGGAATTCAGGTGAAAAGTTCAAGTTTTTTATATATTCCCTTTGCAATTGCTTGGGTACTTCGTCGGGCAGTGGAAATCGGGAGCAAAAATCTGCGTTTCCCATTTTTGAAGAAGGCCGATACACAATATCAAAGTCATATATTGAAAGCTCCATTACATAGCGTTGAAGTCTGGTAACGTACATGGAATTCCGCCCTTCCTTTCCGAAAATACCAATAAGTGGATTATGGTCTGTGAAAACGGTAAATTTATGTCCAAATAAAAATTTATGGAACTTTTTCACCGTGCTAACAACAGCCAAAGCTTCCAAATGTAGTATCGGATACTTTCGTTGGGTATTATTCAAAGAAAAAGATGTAAATGAAATTGGTTTCTCTATACCATTTACATCGTGAGCAATAACGCCCCCAACTCCATAGCTGGAAGCATCGGAAATTACCACTAATGGTTTTTTGGGATCATAGAATTCCAACAGATTTCCGTTCAAAAGGTAAGCCTTACATTCGTTAAAAGTTTTTTGACATTGATTTGACCAAACGAATTTAACGTCTTTTTTCAGCAAATGGTACAGACAAACTAATCGGGAAGACAAATGTGGAATGAACTTTCCATAAAAATTCAAAAGTCCTAAAAAAGCCTTCAATTCCGAGATATTTTTAGGTGGTTTTGCAGCACGAATTGTCTCCATCTTTTCCGGACAAGGCATTAAGCCCTTATCCGAGATGATATGTCCAAGGTAAGATAATGAATGAACAAAGAATTTACATTTGCTAAGGTTAACCTTTATATTAGCCTTGGAAATCCGGTCCAGAACTATCAGAAGATTTGTCCTGCAATCCTCAAAGTTGACTCCTGCTATCAAAACGTCATCCAGATAACAAATGACAAACGGTAAGCCATTTAACACTTGGTCCATTACTTTTTGAAAAATCGAAGCGCTTGATGAAGCACCTTGGGGCAACCTATTTTAGGTATACAGACCTTTAATGGTATTAATCACCATAAACTTTTGAGATCTTTTGGACAATTTTAACTGTGTGTAGGCTCCAGCAAGGTCCAAAGAGCAGAAAACCTTAGCACCTGCCAATGATGCAAACAGATCTTGAGCCTTTGGCAAAGGATAAGTATTTGGTAATATTAACTTGTTTATTGACACCTTACAGTCAATAACCAGCCGAATATCTTGACTCTTTTTAACGACCACAATAGTTGTAGAAGCCCACTCACTCGCCTTAATAGGTGTAATAACCCCATCGTTCTCCAAAGCATCTATGTGATCAATAACCTTTTGTCTCAGTCCTAAAGGAACTTCATAAGCTTTCCTAAAAATCGGTCTATCTTCCTTTAGTATCAAATCCCCTTCAAACCCAATAATTGGATCATTAAAACTCTTGTTAAAAATGTGCTTAAACTTACACTTTACTTCTTCAACTGTGCTTTCAATTGCATTTTCCGAAATCTGATTTATCATTTTAGTTGAAAAAGTTTTACGCCAAGCTGGAAAGAAAACATCCAGCCATTTTCTTCCAAAAAGTGGAAATATACTGCGTGAATGTTTGACATTTTTCAGAACCACCAGCTCCAAACCTTGTTCGCAGGATCCGTTGACATCAACCGAAACTCTAACACATCCAAGAACTTCCAGATTAGCTCCATCTACGACTATCAATCTGTTATTATAGGGTTCCAAAATCAAATGTCCGAATCTATTTCTGTAATCCCGCTCATCTATAACGCTTACTGCTGAGCCACAGTCAACTTCCATTTGCAATTTTACATGCTCAACAATAGGATCCAGCAAACATGGCTCACTTAACCAACTAACCGAAGAAATTTTCATGCAATTTTCTTCCGATTCGGACTCGCTATTCTTAAGATCCTGTTTGAGGCGTTTGAAATAGTCGGTACTTGTAGCATTTGAAGTTTGGGGTGCATCTACAAATTTAACACGAAGCTTCTTTTTCTTCTTTTACTCGTAGCAGTATTTTTTTGTATGGCCTTTTTAGCTACAGAAATTACAAAAATATGGTTTCCTAGGGGAAAGAGAAGATATGCTGCTGCTCTTGCTATGGCTTCGACTTCTACTTCGGTTCCTATAAGCTTTGTGCCAGCGTTCCTTGCTTCTAGGAGGGCGCGAGCTATAAACTTCTCTCCTAGTATCATCTACCTTTGCTACTACGGTAAGATTGTTGCCATTCATCATCCTAGACCTCACACCTGCACATTCGCGGTTGACCATAATTTTTTCGACCTTTGCCAAAGTCAAATCTTCCTCCTCAATCAACCTCTGCTGAACCTGTTTATCAAGAACACCCATCACTAGCTTGTCCCTAATAGCTGTTTCCTTGAAAGCGCCAAACTCGCAGCTCTCCGCTTGAAGCTTAACTTTCAAAATAAAATCCTCGGCGGATTCCGATTCCCCTTGGAGCATAGCATAAAATTTATATCGTTGAAACATGTCCGTGTCAACTTTGTCAAATCTGCGTTTTAACGAGTCAATAATCGACTCGTAAGTCTTCGTCGCCAAATCAACACCAGGGTGCAGCAGCTTTAGCTCACTGTAAGTTTCTCTGCCACATAAACCCAGAAAATAAACCAACTTCTCTTCGGCGGCGATTTTGTTTATTTTAAAAATCCATTCCAATTGTTCCACGTATTGCGCAAAGCTAGTGGAACCTGGAATATAAGCCTCAACCGAACCAATTAACGGCATTGCTTGTCTAATGTAAAAAAAAAAACAAGCAAAAAAAACAAAAAAAAAACTAAATCTAACTACAAACGATTCTAAAAAATCAAAATAAAAATCAAAGGTAAAAACAAAACACATACCTTTGCTGATCGATGCTACCTTCAGTTAAAACCTGAAATAAAATGGGCACTGCACTCCAAACTCAAGCTTCGCTCTACAGCAACACTAAAAAAAATCTTCACAGCCAACCAAAACGCAAAAACCGTAAATCCGGATCCGCTCGTAGATCACCACCAAATGCCGATAAAAAATGTCGCGTTCAAATTCTTTCCAGCCTTGGCAAAAATAAGAACAGCCGGTAAAACAATTGCACCGAAACGCTCTGCCAGACAAAGAAAACAAAACCAACAAATCATAAACCTTGCAACAAAACTGCACTACTTGGCTAACTCAAAAATGCCAGCCCTTATTGTTATCAAAACACAAGCACTTCAGTATCAATACCTCAAAGGTACAAAAGCAGCAAACAGCCCAAAACGCCACCCAAAAAAAAAATAGGCAGCTGGCTGTTTCTCGCTACCTTTGGTAAAAATGTTCTTCTAACAAAAGTTTTTTTTTTTTACAAATCACTGCACTTTCATTTCCTTTTCTTATCCTCGTCGCCACTTTAACTTTGGGGGACTTTCTCAAACTAAAATAAATAATGACTACACTTGTGTTCGTCTATCAACAAAAGCTCACAGCTGTTTATTTCAGATACCTTTTATAGGGATACATTCGAGCAGTTGGTTTTTCAATAACAATAACACTATTCATCAGAGTTCATTCTTTACACACAAATGCGTCCACTCACTTCAGTGGTGGGTTCGGACCATTTGGTCGATTACGATAATAATCCAACAGTGTGGATTGTTCCCCCCTCCCCCCGAAATTTCGCCAGCCCGCCCCCCCCCCCCCCCCCCCCCCCCCCCCCCTTTTGGGGGGGAAAAAACAAAAATAAAATAAAATAAAGAGGGGGGGGTTTTTTAGAGACCCCCACACCACAATTTATTACCAATCACCACCTTGTGAGCAATCTAAGGAGGAAAACAGGAGAAACACTCTTAGATTTCGTTTTAATTCAATAGAACACCGCCAACTCTAGTCACTCTATCGACCAACAACAAAAGCACAACGCCAAATCCTGTCTCTCTCCTGGCGTAATAATTTCACAATGAAGAAGGACACTGTCAGCCAAAATGGCTATTATCCAAGCCGCCAATTCCGTTTCCTTCATTTTTTTACGGTTTACTTCACTTGTACTACTTACGCGCTTGGTAATGCATTAATTCGGCGAGAAATTTATGGGGTACCTTCTCACTCCTAGTCAATCGATACTTCGAACACTTCTTTGTGATCCGCGACAAAGGATGATGAACCGAACGCAATCAGGATAATTCTACGGCTGGCTGTTTCCCACTCACCGCTGAGTTTTTTTTGACGTAGACTACGTCTTACGGCAAAGGTAGGGTGTCAATTGAAAATCTAAAAATAAGCGACCGTCACGAAATATTGTTACAAATTAAACGCTAATAACTTAATAAATGCGCGATAGATTTTCAAGATTTTTACATCAATCCCGCGTATCAATTCAATAATCAAAAAATCAGTGGGGTTGTGTACAAGACACGACCGGTTGACGTAGACTACGTTAAACCAAGTGATGCATTATAATGTCAGGGAAATTCTGTGTGGCTATTATTAGCGTTAAAAGGGTTTCAATTATTCGTGCCGGTCGCTTACCCTTACCGATAGAAGCAGTTTAAGTCACAATATGACGGGTGCGGCTCTTATGGGACATTAGACCAGCGTTTTGAAGCCAGTATGTAAGAAAATTCTATTGTACGCTCTTGAGATATTATTTGGTGGCCCTGAAAAGGGCCGTTTGGTTTTATGAAGTCAGTATGTGGCTCGAGAATGGGTTTCGAGATAGCAGTGGATCTGAAAGATGTTTGTAAAACTTTATTGGTAAAAATACTGCTTTACATTATTGAAAAACTCACCGCTAGAAACTGTAAGTATCGACATTATAGGTCGGCGGTACGAAGAGTACTAACATTGGTGGTTTGAGCGGGATTTGTTTCACGATCCATGCTGACGAAATTTCCTACGGATCTCTCTACTATCAAAAATATAATTAAGTGTTGACTTTAAATTACCAAACAGACCCTGAACAATCTATAACGCGATAAGGATAATGGTTTCCAGCTGGTATATCATATCAACACAATCACTACAGCCAGCACCACCGTTGCCTTTCATCATACCAACATTCAAATCAAACGTCCCTTTCCAGGGCCTCCACATAATTACTAAGAAGCGAATCAACCGAATGTTCTAATGTTCTATTGAAGGACCTTCTCCAGCGTCCCAACTAGTTGTTGGCAACGCATTACATCTTGCTGATTTCAATTTCGCCCGATAACTACGGGCTCGCTCGGCATCGGTGCATGGTCGTTTCGGAGGATTTCCCGTATGTTCGCTCTTTATGCGCTTCCTGAATCTCCGCAAGCGTTCTGGATCGAATCGGTTAGGCATTCTCACTTTCACTATGTGTGTGTGTATACAATCCAACTCCCACTGTCCGGCAGTGCTTTTATGGAAGAAAAATGTCTGCAGCTAGCATGCTTTTATCCTAATCCTGTAAACATTTTTAGCCCGGGTGTTGAAAGGTGATAGCTCTGTTGAGATCCAGTGACCCATTTCAGAATGCCTGGTCACTCACGTCCATTCCGAGGTCACTTTCACTTACAACAAGCCCCGCATAAACACAATACTTATATCAATTGGATATTTGTACTATATTTACACTTCCATTATCGCAACATGTTCTGTTACGATCATGGCACGTATTTAGTAATATGTATTTTGTATTGGTTTATAATTGCTTAGATCTCACCAGTAATGTTTGATGTTTCCCTGCTGATCCTGCTCCTTTTGTTCCACTTTTTGTATTTTTTTTTCGTATCTTCCGCTGTAATGAGAATATTTGTATTTAGTTCGATCCTGCATCAACTTCTTATTAGTTTTTTTCACTTCTTTTTTTTATCAAGTATGTCAAAACAGGATATTAGATATTGTCTTCAAAATTGGGTAGAAGTAAATTATTTGTACCAATTTGTAAATTATTTGCAAACGCTCTCCTCGATTTCCTAGATCTCGGCCAAGTTCTGCTGGACCCGCAGCTGCTGCAGTCGGCACTCGTCAACATCAAGCCGGCCGTCACCGACGTGTCGGATATCTGCGTCTAATACACTCTTCTTACACCGATTCATTTACAAACTAAGCCTGCACACCGAATCAAAATTCACTTTGGCAAGGTTTTGGTATTTTGTTCTAAAATCTAGTTCTAGATATTGGCACTTTATTTCTGCTCAGATTTTCCGTCGTCAATATTCTTCCTCAAACGTAGCAATTGCCAGCTCAGGTTCGATGCAAGCAGCAGCAGCTATCATGCCGTACATTTTGAACGACCAGACAGCAGACCCCATAAAAAAATAAAGTATCATAGAAGACAAAAATGCTATTAATACAAACTTCCAACTTGAATGCTGTATATGGCATTTTAAGAGACAATTAAATTACTTGACCATGTAAAAAGCGGCTACAGTAAGTCAATACGAGTACATAATATGCGTATGTACAAAACATATCTGACATCCACTGGATTGTTACTGGAAAAATATAATTAGATATGTATTAATATCCCACTAGTCCTGGAAATGCTGAAAACAGAAAATATCATTCCAAATATCAAAACTATAATTTCAATGAGAGATATTATTTTATAAAAACATGTCTTTATATTGTTCTAGTTACATTTCTATGATAGCAATTGGAGCGATCGCAGAGCCCAGTGTGATGCTTTCTGAAATAAATGGCTTATCTAATCCTAATACCACTAAACACAATATTAAAATATAATCCTATACTGCCCATAAACGCATGCCAGTAATATAGTAGTTAATGTTCAGAAGTGAAAATTCAATGTAAATGTTATGCTGAAATGCTGAAAAACAAATTCAGCTTTTTATCCATGTCATGTTGCTCCAGGTTCCTGAGATAAATGGTTTTGGAATGCACGATGATTCCAAAGCCTGCTGAAATCATTAATTGATATGAGAATGGAAAATTATATGATATGATTTTCAGGTCGCACCCCCTCACTTTGCTATTGTCAAAATGACAACATTGCCCAGGCTACGCCAACCAGCGTCTCCATGTTTCAGCTGGCAGTCTTTTGCGCAAGCGTTCTGGATCAAATCGGTTAGGCATTCTCACTTTCACTATGTTTCTCAAACAGTTTTTCTTCCTAGAGGTAGGACTCTATCCAACGCGAATCGTCAACACAACAGAACAATTGTTTATAACACACTACTAATTGGATTTTGCAGAGAATGTTGGTTCGGAATATCATGTTTGACATCCAAAATGGTGTCCGTGATAGGGAATTTGTGTGGTTTAAGGTATGCGACGAAGGGAAAACAAGTTTTGCTAATACCACTGGCTGCCAATCGACAATTTGAAACGAAAATCTCAATCAAACGAACTCTCAAGCTGAGAATATTGAATTGAAAGTAGCAAAGATGGATTTTTATCTGGTAGGATTTTTCGGTTAAAATAAATCAAAGCACCGGCTTTCACTGATTCTATGGATGCGCTGCATAGCACACTGTTGCCTAGTAACGACTTGGCAAAATCCAATATGACTGCCAATCAACCGAAATGTAGTCTTATGAAACTCTTATTCAAATAACTCGCTTAAATTAGAAATTGAATTGATTTATTGATTCATCGCGGGTTGCGCCAACCAGCTAGGAAAAAAATTTCACCGACGGAGAATTGTCCTTCTCGCCTTCCATGGAGGCTCTCCCGCAAACAGTAGCGTTTTTGCAGTCGTGACGAACAAATCGGCACTAGATTAAATGGCGCACAAACCGAACGAAATATTAATTTAATTCTTATATAAACAACTCTCTGACCTGGATTGGTTGTCCTCAAAAGGACAGTGGGTTGCGCCAACTAGCTGGGTAAAATTTTTCCGAAGGCTCGCCCTCCATGCAGGCGTTTTTGCAGTTGCGGCGAACGAATCGGCACCATGATATTAGGCGCACAAACCATACGAAATAAAAGTTTAATTCTTGTATAAACAACTCTTTTAATTAAATTGATTGTCCTCAAAAGGACAGATTGTCAATTTATGGATTGCGCCAACCAGCTGGGTAAAATTTTTACCGACGGCTCGCCCTCCATCGAGTACCGAGCTAAATTTAAGATTAGTTCTTTAATAAACAACTCTTTTATTTTAATTTATTGTCCTCAAAAGGACAGATTATTTCCACCTAGTGCTGCTCGCCCCAAGGACGCATTCCCCCAAACAGCAGCGTTTTCGAAGTCGCGGCGAAACAATCGCCACGATGAGGTAAGATGGCGGCGTGCACAAACCGACGCGATTGTGCGCCCCCATAATCCGCCATTTTACCTCATCGCGACGATCGCTGTTTGGGAGAGCCTTGGTACTTACCACCACTAGCTGCTACACGACCACCAGCTGCTACGCGACCACCAGCTACCAGCGACCAGCTCCGCACAGCTTCAATGCTGCCAAACGAATGAGGCAAATTTTTCCTAAGTGTGCATTTTATACCGTTCTCAGCTGCATGCGAGACGTACATGGAGAGACGAATGACATGATTGGTTAAAGTCCCTCTCTAATACAAAGAAGAAGAAGATGATGCAAGACGTTCCTTGCTTCGATTTGAAAACTGTGATAGGAAATTTAAAATAATTGCAATAAAATAACATAATAAAACATCACCTTATATTTGTGTTATTTTTTATAGTTTTTTATCTTTTTTGAAAAAAATTTGTCAAAATAAAATGGGGCGCGGGAAAAATTCCCCCGCGGTGGGGAGAAAAAAAAGAAAAATTTTTTTGGGTTTTTTTGAGTTATTCGCGTACAAAACGTACGGTTTTTGTTGACGATGGAATTTTTTAAGTTTTTATTTTGACCCCTACCCTTGCCGTAAGACGTAGTCTACGTCAAAAATTTCCGTTAACAATTTCAAGCTATTGAAAATAACCAACTCCTAAGGTGATGTCTTATAATGCCGAGTTTTCAGAGTAAATTTACTAAATGCACTGTACGTTACTGTCACAGATTTCAAATTTAAGCAAGGGAGGGCTCATATGCAGCACTGAACGATATAAAACGGGTACGCCTTCGCAAATTAACTTAGTAGTGTTGCAGTACTGGAGCTTTGCGGAGCAACGAGCCATTATGGATTGTCAGCTGGCGATGGAGGCAACCCCGATGGCATGAAACCGGCAGTGTGGAGCGGCAAGCTGCCAGCGTAGCCAACGTAGCAGGTGGTGCAACATACCACAGAAGGTGCACTGGCAACCAACTAGTGGTGAGCTAGTCGATTGCTCTGAGACTGTTGCTAGCAAGCCCTTGGCTAGGCAGCCGTTGCTAGGCAGCCAATGTATATGCAGTGGTGTGCTAGGCAGTCGGTTGCCAAAGCCGGTGATGATTTGTAGCCAGCCGGTGGGCGCCATCACGAGAAGCAAAACAACGTGCTTGAGTGTGTGATATTCTTGGTAGCCATCTTTATCTGAAGCGCAACGTGCACGGTAGAAATAACCTGCTTCGTGAAAAGACCGAGCAGGGCTAATTTAAATCCGTCCTTTTCAGGACGACCAATCCAAATCTGAGAGAGTTTGTTTCATTTGAACTTATCCAACAACTAACTAAATGGCAGACAGCGATGGCTAAAACCAATTTTAATTTTCTCTCCGTTGCAAACCTTGAGCATTGTGCACAATTTACAAATGGCTGCCGTCATGAAAAATTGAATTGTCAATTGAAAATCGAAAAATAATCGACCGTCACGAAATATAGTTACAAATTAAACGCTCATAACTTCATAAATGCTCGATAGATTATCAAAATGTTTACATCAATCGGATGGACATTTTCCCGCATATTAGTTCAATTATCAAAAATTATCCATTAACAATTTTAAACTTTTGAAGGAAACGAAAATGAAAGGTGATGTCTTGTAATTTGGTTTTTCATGCTGGATTTCATAAATTCACAGTACGTTCCTATCACAGATTTCAAATGTGAGCAAGGGAGGTCTCATATTCAGCACTGAACGACATAAAAGAAAATTTTCTCATTCGTGTCGCAGTACTGGAGCTGTGCGGAGCAACGAGCCAGTATTCATTGGTAGCTGGCGATGGCATGTACCCTGGAGGGTGCTTTATTCGGCAGAGCGGAGCGGCAAGCCGCCAACTTTGGAATTGGCTGCTGGCGGTGACAACCGTTGCTTGGCAGCCATTAATTATGCAGTGGTGTACTAGGCAGTCAGCTACCAGCCGGTGGGCGCAACCACGAGGAAACGAAATTAGGTGCTTGTGTGTGTGATCTTGTTGGTAGCCATCTTTGGTACGGCGCAACGTGAAACGGCTGAAATAACCTGCTTCTTCAAAAGACCGAGAAGGTTTTTAATACTATGCGGACAGTTTCAAATCCGTCCTTTTCAGGACGACTAATTCAATTTTGAATGAGTTTGTTTGATTGGAATTTATTCAATATTACTATCCAAGTTCTTACCAATTCACAGTCAGCGGTGGCTAAAACAATTAAAGTTCCCTCTTCGTTGCATACCTTGAGCATTGTGTACATTGTTCAACTGGCTGTCGTCACGAAACATTGAAAAACCGGAAGCTAATAACTCGATCTTATTTTGATTGATTTATTTTTGAGATTTTTGCTCAAATTAACTAGAGGTTTATACGATTGCCATTTTATTTACTCAAGTGTTTAAAATTTTACAAACAAAAGAAGTATTTTATTTCGCTGAAAATTTTAAAGAATGTTGCGTTCCGGCAAGTATCAAGAAATTTTTTTACGTTTGATTTTCGCTTTGATTTTCGAAATGGATATTCCGAAGTAACATTCTCGGCATACTCCAGTTAGTACAGTTATGAATAGTAATTCTGTTGTTTTAACGATTCGCGTTAGATAGAGTTTTACTTCTAGGAAGAAATAAATTTTGAGAAACTGTGAAAGTGAGAATGACTACGATGTCTAATCGTTTTGATGCCAAACGTTTGCGCAAGTTTCGGAAGCGCGTTAAATTGAACGTATGGAAATTCCTCCGACCATATACCGATGCCGAGTGAACTCGTGATTATCAGGCAAAACTTAAACGTTGCCAACTACTAGTTGAGATGCGTTGAGTTTTGCCAACTACTGGTTTATAATGCATACTAACATACAGCGTCCTCCTGCCCGGTCTGGTCTAGAAATTTTTCGTTAAGGAAAAACTATTTGCGTTGCAATATAGTTTGAAATAAACATTTAATTTTCTGCATTATCTTATGCGTATAAAGGGAATGCTAGATTTGACTTGAATTCATGGAATATTTCATTAAAATGTAAACCTGATATCACTGAAATCAGGTCTATTGTATGAAAGATTGCAAACAATTTCTTTTTTTACGCTTGTTTTGTGTGCTTGTAATAATGAATTTTGCGCGTCTGCTAAAATTCATTATTATTTTTTCTGTGAATGTTCCGCTACGAAACTAACGAAACTAATCAAACGGTTTAACGTAGTCTACGTCAACCGGTCGTGTGTTAAACACAACCCCATTGATTTTTTAAAAAAACTGCTGATGGTGCGAAGTTTGTGGATATTCTGGCATCCTTTGGAAAAGCTCTGCTGGGAAAATCTCAAACGCCGTCAGCGAAGCAGAAAAAGACATGTCCGTTCAGCAAGTGACGAAGAAAACAAACAACATGAGGCAAAAATTCAAAGTAAAGTCGGACCGGAAGCAGACTGGAAACCGAAAAAAAAATTCTGAACGAATTGGAAAGAATGTTTTTCCAGTTGATGGGAGGCGTTGTGTTAGTAGAATCGCTAGGAACTTAGTAAGTTCTAGGAATATTCTTCAAATTAGATTTTCTGTTGTGTTGAGAATTTTAACAATTTTGGATTGTTGTGGTTTAAATCAAACAATGCAAATACATCGTTTCCACAAAAATATTTATTTGTTACTTGGATTTCGGGATCACCAAAAACACTTCATCCTTTTATTATATGATAATGCTCCTCCTCGGGTTTCAGAATCATCTTCTAAAAATTTTTGTGCAATCACATTTTCTCGAAAAAAAACCCGATAGAGTTGCTTGAAGTTATCATCGTCTCCTTCTCGTCATGTTTTATAAACTTTCACTGAACGATCAAAGCTTTGATAAACACTGTTTACGTCAACTACCATTGGAAATGATAAAGTTACAAAACCGCCCACGTACATTTGATGTTGTTCCTTCCACGCAACACACGATTCTTTTAGTTCGATTTTAACTGAGTATGCTGTTCAGGTGACTCAAAATTTTGTGAGCATTTACTCAGATTATTCTTTATATTCATATGGATTTGGATGTTCGAAAAGTAAATACTTAAATTCTTGTTTTTGTCATATCGACGTGAGTAAATGCTCAAGTAAATGGTTTGACGTACGCATTTGAGCAAAGTAAAAGCTTTTACTCACTTTATTCATATGGCCTAATATTTCAAATGAAGTTGTTATTCGCTAAAAAAAAACGTCGTTTCAAATGTTTGTTTACAAAAGCAGATTCACCCATTTCTCAAATTTCTCCGGATTTAATCTATCTCACAGGGGTTGAAAAATGCATTCGTTTATAAAAAAAAAGTCTGATGCATAAGGTGTCTTTGTTATTGCTGTAAGGTGACTGGCACAATAGGTTTCTGTCCACTGCAGTGACAAATATTTCATACAAATGGATTGAGACTTTACGGTATTTTAAAAATGACAGCAGTATTCCTACCCCTAAAATTTCAGCAATGCAAACAATAGCGATGCTTCAGTCAAAATGATCACCTAAGGCGTTCCAGTCAAGTAAAATAAAAGCAAAAGTAAGTCATGTGCGAAACCTCACCTATCACAGCCAGATTTTCTAAGCGGGGTAAGTTCTTGAACAGGCTGAACTAAGCCAGCAGAAAATGATTGACATACCAATGTCAAACACTGTTTCATTCCGTTAATGAGATCGTTGGCCCGAGTAGATGACAAAAACGCTACTCGAATCGTTTGGAAAAGGTGTGAGTATGGTTCCTTCCATAAAACAAAAAATACCGATGGATTTTGAAATTCCCGACTTTTTTCCGCATATTTCCCGACGATTTTGGATTCCGCATTTCCCGATTTTCCCGAGGCTGTGGCCACCCTGCAACTGCTTAGTAAATCTTTGCTAACAAGCAATGTTTGCTATAATGACATACGCGTGCCTTCCAGTACATCTTTGGTCCTGGAAAAATTCTCTCCGCATAGAGCCAAGCCGGTTGGTCATTTAGCGTGGAACTGCTTACTTTTGCCAAACTGACTAGCTACTGCAACTTGAAAGGTATATGTGGTTAGAGGCGGAGCCCTTTTAGTTTAAATCATTGCATTCTAAAAAGAATTTCAGTCCTGAGCGAACATTAATGTGGAGTATTTCATGTAACTAAGGGAAATTTCCACGAAACTCCACTTTTGTTAATGAAGTCCCTTGTTTCGCTTAAATTTAATACCTTTGAAGCAACCGCCTCGGTAGCTCGTGTATAAAAGGAAAGTCACGATACAGTTCACCATCCTCTAGAATGTGTCCATCATGAACCATCATCACTGGAAAGTGATCAGACTTTGTAGCGACATGCACTACTCAATGGTGATAGTAGTCATCGCATTGTCAAGTGTGAGTCATTTCCAAAAATGGAAGATGATTCCGACGTTTTGCTTGAAATCCATACCCATCCCACCACAGACAGTCACGAATGTGTATATCAACTCGAACAAGTCATTCCTAATTCAGACCGTCAAACGAATGAGAATGATAATATTCATCTCTGGTCGTAACGTTGCTTCGTAGAGAAAGAGCAAGTTTGATTCTGGATTCTATGGGAAAAGCACGTCCACAATCGAAAACAGAACATAAACCATGCGATGACAACAAATGAATTCTTCTGGAAATAGCGTTGTCGTTCATTCATCGAAATTAGAACAAAGGTATTTGCTCTGAATAGAAGAGAGCAACGGAATTATCAACATGCAAATGAAAAGTAAATGTTCAACTATGGATGGTAGTAATTTAATTCGTCGATTTATAGAAAAATTGGATGGTCGAATACTTAAAAAAAACTATAAGGGACAGCCCAATGGAGTTGACGTAGGACTACGTAGCAATGTGTAATGAATGTCATTATTATTATTTTTAATTGCCTGTATTAGAATAGAAGCTTCATTGATCGATTGGATCAAGAAGCCTTGCCGAAAATCAGTGAGGTTGTGTATAACACACGACCGGTTGATGTAGACTAAGATAAACCGTGTGATGCATTGTGTGGTTCAACATGTTAGATTAGTTTCGTTTGTTTCGTAGAGCAACATTGCAACGTAGGTGCTGTTCTAAAGAGAAGTTGAATCGGCATAGATAAGTAAGTACGTTAAAAATTCTACTGTACACTCTTGATTTAAAATAAAAGCATTTGGTGGCCCTGAAAATGGCCGAGTGGTTTGGACAGGGCTGGTAGCAGGTCACTTTTTAATGACAAGGTCACTATTTTGTGTCTAGTCACTCAAAAGTCTCTATTGGCATCCTAAAGTCACTAAAGTCAGTATTTTACGGAAAATGGTCACTATAGTCACTATTTTCGCACCGCCGATTATAAAAAGTTTTAAAAAAATCACTTGCACCCATGGTATTAGGTGCGCAACTAAGTTCCCGCTGTTTAGCAATAGATGGCGCCAGTAGTAAGTGCTGGTCGAATGTTGTACATCTCAAGCGTCATAAACCAAGCTCAGACATATGGTAAACAAACCGCTTTGCCAAATCAGTGATTTTGGTTTAGTGTTATATATTTTTGTTTTTTTAAGATGTCTGATTTCGTGCCAAATAATCGTCATTTGCGGGAAGTGTTGATTTTCTTCTTTCATTCGAAGAAAACGGCGGCAGAGGCACATCGAGAGCTCCAAAAAGTTTACGGTGATGCTACTCTGAGTGAAACAACGTGTCGTGATTGGTTTCGTCGCTTCAAAAACGGTGATTTCAGTGTTGATGATCGTCCGCGTGAAGGAAGGCCAAAAAACTTCGAAGACTCTGAATTGGAGGCATTGCTCGATGAGGATCCGTGTCAAACGCAAGAAGAGCTTGGTTCAGGATTAGGAGTTTCCCGCCAAGCCGTTTCTAAGCGATTGCATGCGTTGGGAATGATTCAAAAGCAAGGAACTTGGGTTCCTTACGATTTGAAGCCAAGAGATGTTGAGCGTCACTTTTTCGTCTGTGAACAACTGCTCCAGCGGCAAAAAAGGAAGAGTTTTCTACATCGCATTGTGACGGGTGACGAAAAATGGATTTATTTCAGTAACTCAAAACGGAAACATTCATGGGGACTGTCCGGGCATGCTTCAACATCGTCGCCTAGGCCGAATATTCACGCTGCGAAGGTTATGCTGTGTATTTGGTGGGACCAAGTTGGTTTTATTTATTATGAGCTGTTGAAACCAAACGAAACCATTACCGGGGAACGGTATCGAAACTGCACGAAAAAGTGATTCTTCAGCATGACAACGCTCGACCTCACGTTGCGAAACCCGTAAAAACATACTTCGAAACGCTCAAATGGGAAGTCCTACACCACCCGCCATATTCTCCTGATATTGCACCGTCCGATTATTACTTGTTCCGTTCGATGGCATATGGTCTAACTGGTCAGCAATTCCACTCATATGATGACATCTCAAAATGGCTTGATTCTTGGATAGCATCAAAAGACGAACAGTTCTATCGAAATGGTATTCACGTTCTACCAGAAAGATGGGAAAAAGTCGTAGCTAGTGATGGGCAATACTTTGAATAATTCGTTTGTAACCTTTGTTTTCAAAATAAAGTTCCTTTTTCACCAAAAAACAGCGAGAAGTTAGTTGCGCACCTAATACATTAGATTTGGCAACACTATATAAAAGACGAGAAATATGCACCAAAAATCAGTGGGGTTGTGAATAACACACGACCGGTTGACGTAGACTTCGTTAAACCGTTTGATTAGAATTCAGGTACTGTTCTAATGGGACGTAGGGTTAGCATAAGTAAGTGAGAAAGTATGTAAGCACATTCACTTGATTCGCATCTTAGAAATTATTTGGCGGCCCTGGAAAGGGACGTTTGATTTGAATGTTGGTATGATGAAAGGTAACGGTGGTGCGGGCTGTAGTGATTGTGTTGATATGATAGACCTGCTGGAAACCATTATCCTTATCGCGTTATAGATTGTTCAGGGTCTGTTTGGGAATTCAAAGTCAACACTTAATTATATTTTTGATAGTTGACAGTCGTGAAAATCTCCAAAACCTGTCGAGAAATGATAAAGTGTTCAAACTGTTTGCCGTAAGGCGTAGTCTGAACAAAAAGCGTAGGTGTGGTACAAATAGATCGTTAGACCAGTATTAGATAGTAATTATGTTACAAAATTCTTTTGTACACTCTTTAGAAAGCATTTGGTGAAGAATCAGAACGTTGTCCGTGATAAGGAATTTTTTGGTATTTACCGGAACGCAACAAATATATTACATATATATATATTTGTAAAAATAAAATGGCTATCGATAAAGCATTAGGTTGGTGCAACTATCTGAAAAACTAAATCAATCCAGAAACGATCGAATTATTAGTGTCCGGTGTTTCAATTTTTTGTGACGGCAGCCATCTGTAAATTGTACACAATTCTCAAGGTATGCAAAACTAAAATTATTATAGCCGCCGCTGTCTTAAAATTGGTTAGAACTTGGAAAGTAATTTTAGGTAAATTCAAATCATACAAACTCTCTCGAAATTGTACTCGTCGTCCTGAAAAGGACGGATTCGAAATGGTCCACATTTGAATTCAAACCTTCTCGGTCTTTTGATGAATCAGGTTATTTCACTCGTTGCACGTTGCGCCTTACCAAGCGATGGCTAGCAACAAGATCACACACACACACACACACACACACACACACACACACACACACACACACACACACACACACACACACACACACACACACACACACACACACACACACACACACACACACACACAAGCACCTTATTTCGCTTGTCGAGGCTTCACCCACCGGCTGGCAACAAATAAATCACTGGCTTGGGCAACCGTCTGTCTAGCAAGCCATTGCATTATTTACGGCTGCCAATCAACGGTTGTCTAGCCAACGGCTTGCTAGCAATAGTCTTCAGCGCAATCAGCACAATTACCAATGGTTTGTCTCCAGGGCACCTTCTATGGTACTTGTCACCGTCAGCCGCTCAGTACTGCCGAATGCACCCTCCAGGGTACATGCCATCGCCAGCTGCCAATCTATAATGGCTTGTTGCTCCGCACAGCTCCAGTTTTGCAACACTAATGAGTAAATTTGCGAAGGTGTACCCGTTTTATATCGTTCACTGTTGCATATGAGCCCTCCCTTGCTTAAATTTGAAATCTGTGATAGTAAAGTACAGTGCATTTAGTGAATTTACTCTGAAAAATCGGCATTATAAGACATTACCTTATATTTTGGTTATTTTCAATAGCTTGAAATTGTTAACGGATAATGTTTGATTATTGAATTGATACGCGGGAAAATTTCCAATCGATTGATGTAAACATCTTGAAAATCTATTTAGCATTTATTAAGTTATTAGCGTTTAATTTGTAACAATATTTCGTGACGGTCGTTTTTTTAGATTTTCAATTGACACCCTACCCTTCCCGTAAGACGTAGTCTACGTCAAAAAGTGTATTTATCATCCCACGGGTGAATGTGATTGACAGCAGAATAAAACGAAAAATATTGTGAGCTCTGAATCGTGGTCCTAGTTTCTTGCAATCAGTTCTGCAATATTTGAATATTTTTCATCCGCAAACATATGTTTGTTTCAATTTTCTTGAAGTTGTTTACCAAGATGCGGTCACAAGCCTGACTAAAGGCTGGCGCACAATAGCGCGTCCCACGTCGCGTTGTGTCAGTTGGCAACGCCAGCGTTCAATACTTTAAACACCTTCATGACGCTTATGACGCATTTACCGCACAATATAGCGTCAATGATGCGTCGGCGTCTGTCTCTTATTCTACTTTAAATGTGCATGCGATAGTGAGTTTTTTCAACTAGCTTAGAGTCAAATCATTTGAGTTGTATTATTTTATTTATTTGTAACTAGCTGAACTCGGTGCGTGCGCTGCTACGCTTGCAACTAAATAAAGGAAAATTTAATATAACTGGCACGTTTATGGTTTTTTTTTCGAAATGATTTTTTTTTTCTTGAATTAGCAGGGGTTCAAACTTCTATCAAAACATGCTTCGTACCCGAGAAATACACGTTTTGTGTTTAAGTAACCTGGATAATTCTCATTTTTGGTAGAAATTTGTGTTGCATTTGTATGGGAGCCCTCCCTTCCAGAGGGGGGTGGTTTCTCAAACCACCATACAATCATTGCCTTCAAAACCCACCACATGCCAAATTTGGTTCCATTTGCTTGATTTGTTCTCGAACCATCACATTGGGCTCATCGATTATAATAAAAATTTGAGTTTCATTTGTTTGAAGCCCCTCCCCCTTCTTCAGAGAGGGGAGGGGTCTTGAACTACTATAGAAACATTCTTGCCTTCAAAACCCCCCACATGCCAAATTTGATTCAATTTGCTTGTTTAGTTCTCGGGTTATGATGAAATTTGTGTCTCATTTGTATGAGAGCGCCCCTTCCTGAGAGAGAAGGGGTGTCAAACAATCATAAAAACCTTTCCCAGCCCCAAAAACCCCTTGATATAAATTTTCACGTTGGTCGGTTCAGAACTTTCCGAGTCTATAACGGTCTGACAGACAGACAGACAGAAATTAATTTTTTGTATATAGAAATCTAGCCTCCAAAAAAAACCCCATATGCTAAAAGTGGTTTCATTTACTTGATTAGTTCTCGAGTTATGCAGAAATTTGCTTTTTATTTGTATGGGAGCCCCCCCCCCCCTTCAAAATGGGGAGGGGTATTGAACTGCCATAGAAACATTTCTTGCCTCCAAAAACCACAAAATGCCAAATGCCAAATTTGGTTTCATTTGCTTCATTGGCTCTCGAGTTATGCTAAAAATTATGTTTGTTTATTTTTATGGGAGTCTCCCCTTCCAGAAGACGTAGGGGTCTCAAACCACATTAAAAACATTTATTTCTCTCAAAAACCTCCACATGCCAAATTTTGTTCCATTTGCTTTAATTTTTATCGAGTTATGCAGAAATTCGTGTTTCATTTGTATGAGAGACCCCTCTTTCAGTGAGCGGAGGAGTCTCAAACCACAATAGAATCATTTTTTGCCTTCGAAAACCCCCACCTGCCAAATGTGGTTCCATTTACTTGATTAGTTCTAGAGTTATGCAGAAATTTGTGTTGGATTTGTTTGTAAACTCCCCTCCCTCCCCCTTCCAGATGGCGGAGCAGTCTCAAACTTCCATAGAAACATTTCTCTCCTCCAAAAACCTCCACATGCCAAATTTGGTTCCATATGCTTGATTAGTTCTCGAGTTATGCACAAATTTGTGTTTCATTAGTATGAGAGCCCCCCCTCTTACAGCGGGTGGAGGGGTCTTGAGTTACCTTAGAAACATTTCTTGCCTTCAAAAACCTCTACTTGCCAAATTTGTATCCATTTACTTGATTAGTTCTCGAGTTATGCAGAAACTTGTGTTTCATTTGTATGGGAGCCTCCCTTTATAGAGAGGGGAGGGGTCTCAAACTAACATAAAAACATTTCTTGCCTCCAAAAACTTCCGCATGCTAAATTTGGGTTTCTTTGCTTGATCAGTTCTCGAGTTATACAGAAATATGTATTTCATTTGTATGGGAGCCTCCCTTTCTAGAGAGGGGAGGGGTCTCAAACTACCATAAAAACATTTTTTGCCTCCAAAAACTTCCGCATGCTAAATTTGGGTTTCTTTGCTTGATCAGTTCTCGAGTTATACAGAAATATGTATTTCATTTGTATGGGAGCCTCCCTTTCTAGGGAGGGGAGGGGTCTCAAACTACCATAAAAACATTTCTTGCCTCCAAAAACTTCCGCATGCTAAATTTGGGTTTCTTTGCTTGATCAGTTCTCGAGTTATACAGAAATATGTATTTCATTTGTATGGGAGCCTCCCTTTATAGAGAGGGGAGGGATCTCAAACTACCATAAAAACATTTTTTGCCTTCAAAAACTTCCGCATGCTAAATTTGGGTTTCTTTGCTTGATCAGTTCTCGAGTTATACAGAAATATGTGTTTCATTTGTATGGGAGCCTCCCTTTCTAGAGAGGGGAGGGGTCTCAAGCTACCATAAAAACCTTTTTTGCTTTCAAAAACTCACACATGCTAAATTTGGTTTCTTTTGCTTGATTAGTTCTCGAGTTGTGTAGAAATATGTGTTTCATTTGTATGGGAGCCCCCCCTTTCAGAAGAGGGAGGGGTCTCTTACTATCTTAAGAACTTTCCCCGGCCCCAAAAACCCCTGCATGCAAATTTTCACGCTGATCGGTTCAGTAGTCTCCGCGCCTATTAGGCACAGACAGACAGACAGACAGACAGAAATCCATTTTTATATATATAGATATTTTTTTTTTATCATCCCCCCCCCCCCCCCCCCCCCCCCCCCCCCAAAAAAAACCACCGCCGCCGAAAAAAAAAATAATTTATTATTTTTTTTTTTTATAAATTATTTTTTATTTTTTTTTTTTTTAAAAATTAATAATTTTTAAATATTTAAAAAAAAAAAAAATTAAAACACCCCCATGAAAAAACGCACGCAAAAAAAAAATTAAAAAACCATTCACCCGCCAAATAAATAAATATACACCCACACACAACCCAATTTTTTTTATTTATTTTTTTTTCCCCCCCCCCCCACTTTTTTTTTTTTCCCAGCCCCGCGGGTTGATTTTTTTTTATTCAAAAACAAAATTCGACGTGGTGAGAACGCGAGGACTTTAGAAATAGCCGTCTCGGTTGAGCTCGGTTTTTGGAAGGGAGCAAGCAATTTGTCGTTTGGCGTAGGCTGTTTGAGATCGATCAAATCTTATCGATTCAAGGCTGACTAAAAGTAGATTGGTGCGCCCCTCGTGCGCCGCTAGCACGCCTCTAGTGTTGGGAATCGAAAATCTTTGACAGTGGTTTGTTTGCACTTCCATAGAGAACAACTGGTGCAGGTTTGATCAAAGTAGTCGATCGCGTTCAGAAATAACGTCAAATGAAACTCGTAAGAAGAAAAACTATTGTGCACAAACACCTGAAAAATCCGGAGTGGTCCGGTGCCAAGCTGGCTTAAGTGCTGAAGATGCTAAAGATTGTCGAGTGCTCAAAACCCAATGAGGTCTATACAGGTGGAGAAGAAGTGGTTAACTTGTATTAGTGTAATGCAAAATACTGTCATTGTGTTCGTGAGATGATGCACAGCCTGTTTTTTGTAAACATGCGTGACGTAGATCTCCAAAAACATCAGTTTACAATAGCAGAAAATCACAAGGTGGAATGTTTATTTTCGGTAATTGGTGTAGTTTTTAAAAGGTTTCGGCTGAAAAATGCCTTCTTCTGCACTAAAAGGATGCGGACAAAAACTAAACTTGCTTTGTTAACATTCGCTTGTTTTTGGAGTTTTACGTCACTCCCCCAAATCATGGATTGTTTACTCATTTTTCGTTACTAATACCGATCCAAGTTGTTTGAGATGATAATTCTTCGGAAGCTAGTGCAGAGCTACGCGCACTATATTTCGCCGGATCAGCATGGATTTATTCCGAAACGTTCGACATCCACTAATTTGACGTGTTTCACCTCTTTCTTGGTCAAGCAACTTGAAAACGGTAATCAAGTAGATGCTATTTACACGGATCTCTCCGCTGCGTTCGATAAAATGAACCACCAGATAGCAATAGCCAAGTTTGATAAGTTAGGCATGAGCAACAACTTGCTTATTTGGCTGCGATCCTACCTAACCGATCGTAGTATGTCCGCCAGAATCGGTGATCACGTTTCGTCACCATTTAAAGTTTTGTCCGGCGTGCCTCAAGGTAGCCACCTTGGGCCGTTTTTGTTCCTGCTCTACATGAACGATGTCAATCTCATCCTCAAATGCCTAAAACTCTCATACGCCGATGATTTGAAGCTGTTCTACGCTATAAAGCATCCACTAGACGCCGTTTTTCTGCAACAACAGCTGGGGGCGTTCGCTGAATGGTGTCGCATCAATCGGATGACATTGAATGTGTCCAAGTGCTCAGTGATTTCATTTGGCCGTAAACGTGAAATCTTCCAATTCGGTTATGTTTTGGCAGGAGTTGAGCTGGAGCGCGTAACGACAGTTAAGGACTTGGGGATTTTCATCGATTCCAAGGTGACCTTCAAAGACCACGTATCATACGTCGTGTCTAAGGCGTCATCGCAGTTAGGCTTCCTGTTCCGTTTTGCCAAAAAATTTAAGGATGTTTACTGCTTGAAATCGCTTTACTGCGCAATCGTTCGCCCAATTCTGGAATATTGTTCTGTTGTCTGGTCTCCCTATTACCAGAATGAAATCCAGCGTGTCGAGGCCATCCAGCGGAAATTCATTCGATTTGCCCTACGTCATCTCAGGTGGAGAGACCCGTTAAATCTGCCCAGCTATAGCAGTCGGTGCCAGCTCATCAACCTTCATCCACTTGATGGAAGGCGTAACGTGACAAAAGCCTGTTTTATTGGCGATCTCCTGCAAGGGAACATTGATTGTTCTAGACTGCTTAGCATGTTGGACATCAACATACGCCGCCGTAATCTACGCGCACATTCATTCCTGAGCCTTTCCGCGGCAAGAACCAACTATGGCCTCCATGAGCCAATGCGCAGCATGAGTCGTCTTTTTAATAGTTGTTACTTTGTATTTGATTTTAATGTACATAGGGAAACAAACAAGTGTAGTTTTATACGTATTTTTTGTTAGTTTGAGCAATTTTGTAGTTTTGTGATTTTAGTTTTAAGATGCCGGTCATTGGGGCAAATATTTTACCTGTTGACTGTAATAAACAACAAACAAACACCCCCCCCCCTACCCCCCCCCACACACCCAAAAAACCCCGAAAAAAAACCGCCCCCCCCCAAAAAACGGACCCCCCCCCCCCTTGGAACCCCCCCCCCCCCCCCACCCACCCCCACCTCCACCGCACCCCCCCCAAAAACACCCCAACCCCAACAACCAACCCCCCCACAACAAAACCCCGCCCCAAAAACGCCACCCCAACCCCCTTTTTACAAAACAAAAGGCCCCCTTTGACCAACCAAACATACCCCCTCCCCATTTAAGCAGCTTCCCGGTCAAAAGTTTAAGTTCATGTTTGCCGTCAAGTTCATTTAGAAGGCCATGATTTGGCAAGCGATTTGCAGTTGTGACCTGAAAACGGGACCATTCGCGTCACATCCTCGACAGTGACATCCGCAAGCATAAAGGCAAATTCAGCTTTTGGCCCGATTTGGCAGGCTGCCTCTAGGAAATTTCTGAGACAAATATTCTTTGTTTATGATACAGTAGATTATAAAAATTGATAATTCATGATTTATTTAAGTTTATTCTGACTTTGCTTACTGCTGTAACACCGATTTTTTTTTTGGCAAGTGATTGCAAAACTTGTTAAGTAGAATTTGATATTAAAAACTTTGATAAAGTATAAGAGCTGTTTATAAGCATACTGATACTATTTTAATGCTATTCTCTAAGATTTCTTCCAGAGGCAAGAACCACTCATACATCTAATGTGCACTGATCTGGAAAGATTGGTGCGAACCATCGTCGGTTGAGCTTGTAAGCCCAATGGGAATACTTTACTTCCAGAGGACATTTTGAACAATATTGCGGAAAAAGTTTTAGTTGTGGATAAAGCACTGGTAGAACTGGTTACATTGAAGGAGATCGACAAACTCCACTTTTTCAACAATGCAAAGAGGCATTACGTAAGCACGTAATAAAAAAAGTCTGGTTTGCAGAACTCGTTTATAAAATATTGCCAATGCTTCAACCCACCAGCCGTTGCATCCAGTGAAAGCTTCAAGTGTAATCTGAAAATCAACAAGTTTCTTGCGATTCAGGTCAACTACAATCTTGGCGAATGGAACTTGTTAAAATGCGAAGTGCTGACCTCGAGTACAGAGTACAGAATTTAGGAGTATTGGAACCAGTTTTATACTAAGAAAACGGCTCTAGGTGAGCATAAATACCCTCAGATGTCTAAGGCAGTGAAAACAGCTTTAGCTGCATCACACATGGCAAGAGCTCAAAAAAAGAAATGAGAAGCAAGATATGTCAGAAGTAATTCCAGCACAGGCTATTCTAAAAGGCTTTTCGACCGTGTGTAAAGAACAGGCTTTGCAAAATCGAGCTGCGAACCAAGTATAGGAGGCCGTGGAAAAAAGTCGCTTGATTACAGGCTTTTTTTTTCAAAAAAAAATCCAAAAAGTGACACTGCGCCGCAGCATTACTCATTTTTGCAAATGGGGGTGTTCACTTATTTCATTTTTACTGTACTTATACAACAAATGTATAAAAGATTTAAAAAAATACTAAAATTTGGAAATTTCTTCAAGTCACTATTTGGTCACTATTTTTATTATTTAAGTCACTAAAGTCACTATTATTGATCCATAAATCCGCTACCAGCCCTAACTTTCGATTTTCCCCATGTTTCTAAATCAAATCAAATTAAATACCAAACATTTAACGGGTACTGTAATGTCTCAATATATTCATTTTATAGTCATGTTGGATTTTTGTATAGAATCACCAACGAATTTCTTTGCAGTTTGTACTAAACATGTACTTTTCATCCGCGATCCTCTCTCCCATATATTGGCAAAGAAAAAACACAGCAGAAACACCGTTTTTACTCACCGTGCTCACACCGTTTCAATAGATTACAATTTTTTATAATGTTTGTTCAAATAATAAGTGATTAGCTATTAACAAATATACATTTTGAGTTTTGGTGGTTTATAGCTTATGGTTTGTTTTCCCTTAGCTTACCTTTAATATCATCATTTTATCTGATATTATCTAAACAGGAACATCAAGCATAACCTTTTAAAATGCAGAAATTCATAAGCGTTCTAACAGCTATTCCTCAAAATTTTAAAATAGTTTATATACACTGGTACTTCTGCGTTTTGAAATTTGAACCGATTTATCTGATATGATCCAAGTGAAACACGTTCTGTCAAAACACGATGTATGTAGCAATCATGTCCATCTGAGTAGTATTTAACCAAAACGGTGTATCATTGAACTACATTAAAATTGTTGTTCAAATTCGAGAAAAACCACCATTTTGCATATTTTTCTTTTCGTGATTATTTCAGCTACATGAAAAACATTCGTTTAGTTTTATTCGTTTGCTTCTTTTAGTTACATGCTGGAAAATATTATACCTACTTTTGAAAAACTTTCAAATGTTCTCTTATGGTACTTCTAGATAAAAATGAATCAAATAATTGCTTTAAATTGCGAATAAAAAAAAACACCGTTGCGCAATTCCCACATTGTGCACTAAATTCACTGGCAGAGCAACTTTTTCGAAATCAAATAACGAATGAGAAGTAATGAGACGTATAGATATTTATAGTAGCTGTCTTCTTAGTTCGACTTGTAGTGGTATGTATTTGATTGAGGAATTTCCTGCCAATGAACCTATCTTGTTTTATGCCATTCCCGAATAAAAAAATAATAATATTAGTGCGCAACTAAATTCTCGCTGTATTTTGGTGAAAAAGGAACTTTATTTTGAAAAACAAAGGTTACAAACGAATTATTCAAAGTATTGCCCATCACTAGCTACGACTTTTTCCCATCTTTCTGGTAGAACGTGAATGCCATTTCGATAGAACTGTTCGTCTTTTGATGCTATCCAAGAATCAAGCCATTTTGAGATGTTATCATATGAGTGGAATTGCTGACCAGTGAGACCATGTGTCATCGAATGGAACAAGTAATAATCGGAAAAATATCCTACAAAGATACATGGTAAATTTTTCATCTTCCATTGATTTAAGTTTAACTTACGTTTGTGTTTCGAGATTTCGTTGCTCGGTCGGGACTTTGCCGGGACAGTAACGTATATGATTGTGCTGTCTACAAGAACCTAAATTTCGGTTGTAATTTTATAAATTCCATTAAATTTGGAAAAACTCGTTACCTCTAGTTCAATAACTCCTCGATAAATCCGAAAACTAAGTAAACTAATGACACTGTGATCCAACTAACCTAATTTTCTTATTGGGTTGAAAATTCAATGCACTACAAACTTATTACTTTTTATTCTCTCGATGACACTGATGGACCAGTTGACAGCTCTTCCTGTCCGTTGTATCGCTACCTGCTTCACTCTCCTGCATCAACGTAACGGATATGTAGGTGCGGCGTCGCACGAGGGGCGCACGCAACAGCTCGGCTCAATCGCATCAATTGAGTTCGATACCGTTCCCCGGTAATGGTTTCGTTTGGTTTCAACAGCTCATAATAAATAACACCAACTTGGTCCCACCAAATACACAGCATAACCTTTGCAGTGTGAATATTCGGCCTAGGCGACGATGTTGTCGCATGCCCGGGCAGTCCCCATGAATGTTTCCGTTTTGGGTTACTGTAATGAATCCATTTTTCGTCACCCGTCACAATGCGATGTAGAAAACTCTTCCTTTTTTGCCACTGGAGCAGTTGTTCACAGACGAAAAAACGACGCTCAACATCTCTTGGCTTCAAATCGTAAGGAACCCAAGTTCCTTGCTTTTGAATCATTCCCAACGCATGCAATCGCTTAGAAACGGCTTGGCGGGAAACTCCTAATCCTGCACCAAGCTCTTCTTGCGTTTGACACGGATCATCATCGAGCAATGCCTCCAATTCAGAGTCTTCGAAGTTTTTTGGCCTTCCTTCACGCGGACGATCATCAACACTGAAATCACCGTTTTTGAAGCGACGAAACCAATCACGACACGTTGTTTCACTCAGAGTAGCATCACCGTAAACTTTTTGGAGCTCTCGATGTGCCTCTGCCGCCGTTTTCTTCGAATGAAAGAAGAAAATCAACACTTCCCGCAAATGACGATTATTTGGCACGAAATCAGACATCTTCAAACAACCAAAATATATAACACTAAACCAAAATCGCTGATTTGGCAAAGTGGTTTGTTTACCATATGGCTGAGCTTGGTTTATGACGCTTGAGATGTACAACATTCGACCAGCACTTACTACTGGCGCCATCTATTGCTTAACAGCGGGAACTTAGTTGCGCACCTAATATATATCGCAAAACATTGCGATATATATTAGGTCTATTATTAATAGATTAGCATAGATTGTTCATAAGAAACTTCAACTTGATTGATACAGCTATTAGTTTGATTCATACAGTTATTAGTTACAGTAGTGCAATGGATTGTAGGATGAAGTAGTAAAAATTGAAAGTTACAAAAGAAAGAGTTTGGTTCGAGCATCGGCTGTGAAAGGTTGTGTCGATGCTTTATTACGTACTATTTTCTTATCGAGCATGGCGCGTTTCGTATTGTTTCGGTTATCTATAATTCGGTCAAACGAGGGATTGAGTGAGCACAGTAAGAAAACAACAAAGCGTCTCTCAAGCTGTATTAAAATTAACCTTGTTTACTAACGGAAAACAACCATCACACTTTGTGAGTGGCTCCAATGGCATCCTTATTATTGGTATAACTCGGACTAAATCGGATTTCCAGCATTATAAAATATCACCTTGTTTTCCAATGAAAACCCACCATTACACTTTGTGTGCGGTCCCAAGAACATCCTTACTGTTGGTTTAAATCGGTTCAAATCAGAAATCGGTACTAATATTTAAATATTGTACTAAACGAAGCGTGAATTCAGTTAATCGTTTATCAAAACGAACCCTGCTGCCACCCCATCTTGTTATCCAATATCCCTGTGATTTCTCGTGGAAGTGGTCTCGGCTTCCAATAAAACGTCCAAATAAACGTTAACGCATTCCTACCCTTTCCTTATTTGACCTGCATTCCGGCGATCCCAGCGTTTGGGATCACCAGTTTTACACATTGAGCATGTTTGCATCATCTGTTGATCCTCTGTGTAATAACAGCTGATCTAGCAGTAACGGAGTAACAACCTCGGGTGGTCACTCATGCTCATTATCCTGCTCATGCTCATAAAAACGGATAAATTCTTTGAATAGGATAAGACAACTGCAACTTCTCGCCCTGACTAGCTTGCTGTCTTGCTTTCTCACACGCTGAATCAAACTGTAAGATATGATCAACATATATTCTCAATAATATGAAACTACAGTACCCTAAAACGGGGTAAGCGGACTAACATTGATCGGTTTGGCCCATATCAAATAAATATTTTTCGTTGATACTCTTTCTAACTATCAACTATGTTTCCTAATCTAGTATTATTTGGCTTCTGAAAGCTATAGCAATGGTTTGAATATTCAGTTTTTTGATTAACCAAGAACTGAAAATTGAATTGAGCATAGCTTTTTCAACTTTCAGCTAGCGGGGAAAAAAGCAATCAATGCTTATCTAATGGCTAACATTTCAGGTTAAGAGATATTTCCCTAGTAGCACACTTGTTTCAACCCAGTGAAGGTGACTACTCTGTGACTCAATTAAGTCACAATAGAGCTGCTGAAACCATTGCTGACGGTTGTGTGCTGCTTGGACATACTTTAGGCTAGATAGGTTGGGTTCTTGGTTAAAGGGAAAAGATTGTAATAAGATTGTTAGTCGTTACTATTTAAAAAAAATTCTCATGCATGTCGCTTTTTTGCTACAATCAAGGCAACTTTGCGTAATTTGACTTTTTCATTTAGGCAAAGAAGCAATTTGACAAACATCCCAAGCAACACAAAATCGTCATATTTGGTTACAGTGACTTGATTGAGCCTTAATTGGGTAGTATTTGAGTAACATCAATTGTGTTGCAACAAGTTTCCTTGCAGCCTGCTACAGATAAAAAATAAATAATAAAATATTGAAACGAATAAAGGGTGATACGGTCAAAATTTGGTCAGGGGAAAACGCGTGTAAATCGGTGAATCGTTTATTTAATTTAATAAGTTATATATATTCAAAAAATAAGTCTTCCAACCGATCCGGGCCTTACGCTTGCCCTGCCATCAATTTTACAGCCACCTTGTCCACCTTCTTCGCCGCAAAACCATTCCTTGAACTCTTTCAGACGATTGAGCCGGGTGTATCACAGAACGCTGATGAAGGGCCAAAAACGGTGGGGCGGACCCGAAGCAGAGACACTTACGCGAAACCCGCGGGAACAAATTCCTTCCAACGAACGATCCAACAACGAAAACCCAATCGCAAACTAAAGCTTTCTAAGGAGGCTTGTAAGAAGGCCGTCACTCCACTGATAAAACAACCACAAAACGTAGGAAAAAAAAAATTCCTCCAACGCCGGTTGCAACCACTCCATTGTCCAACCAGCTTGAGAACCCTTCTCCCTCCCTTCCCAAAATATTCAGTGTCAATATAAATTTAATCTTGGTAAAAAAATATAAGGAAAAAAAAACAAAAATAGGAGAAAAAGAATGAAAAGCACTCCATTTGTAACCTGAAAGTTAGACAAGTACTACAGAAAAAAAATTAATAAATTATCTCATAAACTTGGGAACCTATAATCTGAATTAAATAGCAAAGAAAAGTAAACCTAAAATCGATCTGTCTTTCTTGCAATTTAACTCTCACGAAGATTAAAGAATTTAAACAATATCAAAAAACAAAATAATAAATGACGATATAAAATAAAATCACAGCCATAAACTAAAAAAAACTAACTAACAATCCACTCATCAAAGACTCCACTTTTGCAGTTTCTATTGGATTAAGATCTACTAAGATTAAATTTGTTTTCACATAATAGTCAAAAATATAAACGTAGGTACAAGATTACTACATCTACTGGTATTACTGAAAATAAAAATTTGATGGTATTAATATATAATAATATTGGAAAAAAACTGAAAACAGCTAATAATAAGGCGAAATAAATTTCATATGAGTATAATCCAAAAACTGAATCTTAATAAAACAAACATACAAAAAGATAAAAAATTGAATTTCATAGTCTTGTTCATCTGACCCAAAATGATACTTTATTTCTGTAATAGGAAATGAATGATTGTAAACTGCTAGGTTTTAAATTAAAATATTTTTGATGAAGAAGAAAGAGCTTTTTTTAAGTAGAATTTTTGAAATAGATTTTTTCTAAAAAATAAAAAAACATCAAAAACCTTTCTATCTTTTCAAATACATAACATAGGTTAATACTATAACTGACAAGGATGCATATATGCGAAGCTGAAAATGACTTATAAAAAAGCATACAAAATTAATAGGATGTTAATATAAATATAATAATTTCATTTTTATTTAAATGTCTCCAGATTGTGGTCCTCTCATTTACCATAACCTGAAACTAAGACAAGTATCATAGCCACGAGAAAAAAATTATTTAATATTTTACAAAACTTGGGATATCCGATACTAAGTAAGTATTAGGAATGATATAAACCATATATGAACCTAAAATTTCGATTCTGCTCTCTATAAATGTGATATAACCACAAAGGAACTGACTCTTAGCTTCGGGTCTTATCCCTACTGAGCCCTTGCGGCACGTCAACCGGCCAGTTCAGCGCAAGGAACACCCGCGTATTTGCGGCGTCTCGGAGAGAGAGGTTAGGGGTTCGGTTGGAGCTACCGGCACCCTCTTTGGCGGTCCC
The DNA here is from genome assembly GCA_024533555.2 of Aedes koreicus. Classification (NCBI taxonomy): domain Eukaryota; kingdom Metazoa; phylum Arthropoda; class Insecta; order Diptera; family Culicidae; genus Aedes; species Aedes koreicus. The sequence goes on along the minus strand of JAHHFK020000927.1, from coordinate 91,535 downwards.
ACGGGCTTCCGGTTTTCGGTTTCCCCCGATCCAGACTTCCTGGCTGTCGACAAACGTTCCCCAAACACTTTAATTACATTTGTAACGGTTGATTTGGCAACTTTTAGCGATTTTGCCAACTTTGCGTGCGAGTAGCTCGGATTTTCGCGATGCGCGAGCAAAATTTTGATACGCTGCTCTTCTTGCTTGGACGGCATTTTGACAACTGAAGAGTGAATTCCAAAATCAAAATAGGAGCAACATTCTACACACACACACACCTTCAAAATGAGGGGTGTTCAGGTTTTTTAAATGCAAAATTGAAAGAAATACGTCAAGTTGATATTGACCAAATTTTGACCGTATCGCCCTTTAATAAAATTCTTAAAATAAAATCAAAACTAAGGGGGGAGACCAATTGCCTTTAAAGAAATAATAATTTCTTTGTACTCGAATTGGTAAATTTTGTGTCCACTATTATCAAGCACATCTCCACAAACAGAAAAGTAAGATTCTAATTCGGGTTTAAACTAAACAGTAAAAAGCTACAAAATCAAAGTTGAAATAATAAATAATGTAATTAAAACCTTAACCTATTACACCGGAATATTCTAGGAAAGTTTAACGACATAACATAATATTCGTTGAAAATATCGGAACTGACTTTGTACGTTGTATACGTAACAATGACAATCTTCGTTTTATTTGCTACTTTATAAAAATGATGCCAATGTCCGTTCAATTTTGCACCACAGTTCACATTCGATTTGCAGAGACTGTACTGTCAAATTTCCCTAAGAAATCATACAAATGCACGCATCATCCAACAACGCTAATACGGGAAAATCAGTATTCACCTGATGCAGTTCAAATACAATCTCTTTATAATTGCTCTCTAAATCACGAAACCTAATTTTCGTGTTCACAATGCTTCTGCTAACAATTAAGCTTACCCACGAAAACGCATAAATTTCCCGCGTACTTGTCAACCGATTTGTGAACAGAGGAAACCACATAATTTATATCATCCAATTTAACCGAGCCATCTTGACATTCCGAAATGATTGCCTCAGACCCGCCCCAAACCAGCCACTGGCTCAATTAAATACTCATTGAACCAGATCTCATGCTAGTTGACTTGGGCTACAATATGCTCCGGTTCGAACCCGGCCTTCCGAATAAATATCGGCGGGGAGAAACGATGGAATTTGTCATCATTATTATGATCTGTCTATTCAATGAAGCCGCAACCTCTTCCATATGCCATCGATTAATCGCGTGCACTATATCATGTTCCAATCGCGTGCCGGTGCCGGTTCAATCTAAATGGCCTAGTCGTCGAGCGGAGATTGGGGACACAGTTATGCGGTTTTGGTTCGTGCTTTTGCTGCGAGTAATTGGAGTGGATAATAATTTCGGTGAACCACAATAGTCCCGGTCCTCTCTTGGAATAATGCTTGATCTTGAACATCATTGGATTGTTCAGCCGAGTGGCTCGGAAGCGCATTATTTACATAATCAGAACAACGTAAAGTATGCATTAGCCGAAAGGTATGCTTCGCCATTATCGTTTCGAGTTGAAGAAGATGCCATTTCAGTTATGACATTGCATTCACTCTGCTCTGCCTTCTTATCATAATATTTCCAGGATAGTCGTTTTAGTTGAAAACTGGAAAGTTCGACACTATGCTATTGACTTCCGCTAGTCAACTCTGTCAGTATTCAATCTAGCTTCTATCGAATTGCAATGTATTGTTGGTTCAACAACTACTGGACTGCTTGGATGAAGCAGTTCCGTTGAAGTGACCGGGGGGTGGTCGGTGGTTAGCCAATTTATCGCTTTCTATTCTTCTTCGATGATTGCCAACGGAAAGATGATAGAATAGCTGGCCGTTGTTAGTGCTAAATAAAGCAACAGAATGCAATGTCGTCTCCCGGAGGAATGTTTCAATTAGTTTTGATGGATGGGGCTAACCGAGATGAGAATTAATGTGCACTATTGTTTCGAATGCTGGTTACCACATTGTTTACCGCGGTGGACCGAAAAGAAAACGTCCCAAGGTGTCACCTTTTGCATTTACAGTTCCTGCACTATACGCAAATTGAATTGCACTCCCAGCGATGCACTTAAAGTTAGTGAAGTCGTACTTTTTTTTTTTTTTTCGAAAAACCAACACGGAAACCTGCTCTTCAAGGAGAAGTACCCTACTTGAACCGTTTGGAGCTTTTTGCGCATCCTGGAGTGTGGAGCGCCCGTTGAGAAACAGGAGAAAGAGTGAATGATTGAACTTTCCAGCAAACTTGTTTCGATATTAATTGGATGTGGGAATACATTTTATGAGTTATGAATCACACTCCCCGTGCAATGTTTGTTGGCATAGCATCGTTCTGTCAGATTGGACCAAAGTGTACCGTCAGCGGCATGCCATATTACGGTGGTCAATCGATTCCATATTAGGGTGGTCAGTCAAACCCTCACACTTCTCCCAAAATAAAATCCATCTTCAATCGAGGAGTGCTTTTCGGTGAAGTTAATACTGGGTAAAGCTCATGTACGCACAAACAGCAAACATGTCCATACCCAAGTAACAAATTCAATTTTAAGGTACACTTGAAGAAGTTCTCAAGACTCATTTGATAAAACCACGCATAAAACTAGATATTCTACATAACATCGATAAAACAGCAAAAACCCCCATAACATCAAACAAGCCCAACCAACAGGAGGTACCAAAAACTATTTCCCAAGACCCATAAAAAAAAAAATTTTTTTTTCGCACACTACTATTAATAATTACCAGAAGTGAAAAAAAAAAAGAAAAAAACAACAACAATTAGTAGTTTTATGTTTTTTTTCTTTCTAAGAACAACTCCACCCCGTCACCAAAAATATTTGAAGAATCTTTTTTTTTTGTTTTCTTTCTTGGGGGGGTTTTTTTTAAAAAAAAAAACATCGATATACATATGATGTTTCTTTTCCAATTAACAGTATGTAAATAGTAAATGCATAAGTTTTTTTCCTGCAATTGGTAAATTTTTCATGCGACGTTCAGTTTATTGGTGTTTTATAACGTAAAAGTTCGAAAATTCTAATGCGCCACGGAATCATTGCTAGACCATTGATTTATTTGAAAAATAAAAAATACCTGAAAATTCAACACTAAGGTGACAAGGCTGATAAATTGTTAGATCTTGAATAAATTGTGTCTACAATCCATTTTAAGTTTCAAAATGTATTTAGGTATTTTTTTAGGAGCACGATAAGTTCATCTTTACTTGTTCTATTCTTGAAAAAGAGGAGTAACGCTGAAATAAAACTTGTTTGAATTGTTCAAGATAAACAAGTCTTTCGTAAGATAGCCATAAAATCAGTGTGGAGAAGGTAAATCATAAACAAAGAAAATGTGAAAATAGGCCGATGAAAAAAAAAACACCAGCGTAAGTCGATTAAAACATAAAAAAAAATCTAACTTGATATGCTAACAATGGATTTGGGAAGGAGAACAGATAATAATATTGCGTCGATGGCTGAAACATCAGTTGAGCGAAAGATGATTTTTCTCTTGATCTGTACGCTGAACCTAGCGTTGGAAGAAGTGCACTGTGTAGTGGATCACTGAGCGATTCCAGCACACTACTTCCGACTTTGGATTAAACGTGCGGATCATGGGAAAAATCGATTTTCGCTCAGATGGCATACTAATTTTTACCTGCAACGAGTAAATATTGTGTAGCTTTTTGGGAACTGAAATGCACGACTCGGGAGAATTCAACATTAACATAACATTTTACAATCGTAGTGCACATTAAACCTTACGTCAAAAGTACTGCGCTGTATTTCCACGTTGGTGCGCCATATAACGCACTACCTGAGACGTTAGGTTTAACTTGCACAACTGGCATAAAATCAAACATCATGAGTTATGCATTTCGGTTTTCAACTGGCGACACATTGCACCATTTTATTTTATTCGTTTCACGAACCACGCATACCCCTTTATTATATTTTAGTCGCAGCCGACCCCAACAAAAGGATAATCAAAAAAAATGTTGGTGGCTGGGATGAAGGAGGGATTAATATATTAGATAGGTTTTTATTGAATTTCCGCTTCACCGATCCGCTAGTTTTTCATTTTTTCCCCCCCCTGGGCGCCCTTTTTTATAATTTTTTGTTTTTTCACATTATGTTCTTTCTCAAGAATATGTGCTCTTATTTAAAATCAAATGGTTCTAAAGGGTGTATTCGATAAAAATGGCACACAGAAAATCTTCTGTAACTTTTGAATCGTATGAGTAAAAAACCTAGAAATTTGAGTAGATTTTATCCATAGTGTATTATTTACATCTGCCAAGTTTCATAGTTATACATTCAGTAGTTCCAGTCATGTCGTCGAAACAAGAAATTGTCCGTGAGAAAATTTTGTGCACTCACAATCAAAATCCAGGGGCGTCCCACCGGTGAATTGCTAAAAGGCTTGGAATTGCAAATACAACTGTGTCTTGTGTGATAAGAACCTTCAAGGAGCGTCTAAGTGTCCAAAGGAAGGAAGGGAGTGGTCGTAAAAGTGGTCCAATCGACAGTAAAATGGCCAGGAAAGTCGTACAACAATTCAAGAACCGTCCAAACATGTCCATTCGAGATGTCGCTAAAAAGTCTAAGGTGTCAGTCGGTTTTGTGCAGAAAACCATGAAGCGTGCTGGGTTACATGTTTACAAAGTGCAAAAAGCCCCAAACCGGAATGAAAAACAAAACATCACTGCGAAAACCCGCGCCTGGAAACTTTACACGAAGCTGCTCACCAAATCCGGTTGCATCGTGATGGATGACGAAACATACGTCAAGGCCAACTTCCGTCAACTTCCTGGGCAAGAATATTTCGTTGCCAAGTCGAAGTTCGATGTTCCGGAGGATGTTCGAAAGAAGAAACTATCGAAATTTGCAAAGAAGTTTCTATTCTGGCAGGCTATTTGCGGATGTGGTGAAATTAGTGCTCCCTTCATCACTTTCGGAACAATAAACGGTGCAATTTACACGGAAGAGTGCCTTAAGAAGCGTCTCTTGCCATTCATTAAGAAGCACAAAGGATCAACTCTGTTTTGGCCTGATCTAGCATCCTGCCACTACGCTCGAAACGTATTGGAGTGGTACCGAGCCAACGGAGTCAATTTTGATCCAAAGGATATGAACCCACCAAATTCACCGGAACTTCGTCCTATTGAAAAATTCTGGGCAATTATGAAAACGGAGCTTCGCAAACATCCCAAAACTATAAAAACAGAGCTAGAATTGAAGAAAATTTGGGTAAAAACAACAAAAAACACTGGGAAAATCGGTTGTACAAAATTTGATGGGAGGAGTGAAAAGGAAGGTGCGGGCATTCGGGATGGGAGACGAAATTGAATAAAATTCATAAGTAGTTCTTCATTCCCCGAAAATTTCAAGAAAATCCGATAATCGGTTTAATTTTGATGAGTATATATGTGTGTGCCATTTTTATCGAATACACCCTTTAAGAGAGTTTTATGGCAGCATTTCCAAGATAAATTCATCTTAAAGTAGAATGTGATAAAACTTTTACAAAACTTTTATCAGGTTTTATGCAAGTTGCGAAACGATGTCATGAGAGGGGGATCAAGTATCTTATAAAACTGAAAAAATCGGATGAACTCCATAATGCTTTGATAAAACTACCATAAAACATGAATAAAACCATTTGGCATTTGAATTGCTACTTGGGATATGCCATTAGGGCGTGTCGAATTTCAAAAAGAAATCGTTAAGCTTGACCGCTCTCGACTTTAAATTCCGAATGGGATCTGGATTTTTTCAGTATGGGGAGAGTGTTCCTGGTGCAGTTGAAAACCGGAATATAGCAGTCGTGCCAATCGATTTTACTCCCGTTCTATGAATTCAAACAGTGGCGCATCTAGTGCGCTGTAAAACGCATCAGATGCGTCATACAGCGCACTAGATGCGCCATTGTATGGACTTATGGAACGGGAATAAAATCGATTGGCGCGAATGCTATATTCCGGTTTTCAACTGCACCAGGAATAGTATTTTCAGTATTTTGAGATGATGTATTCTGAACTATTGGAAAGTTTCTCAAGCTTTTGGGAAGATCCTTGAACTTCTAGGAAGTTCCCTAGATTTATGGAAAAATCCTTTCCTAAACATTTGAGCATGCTCAAAAGTCCTTAGAAGTTTCATGGATTTCTGGGACGTTTTTTGAAATTCTGGAAAGTTCCCCGATCTTTGGGTAAGATCTCTGAAATTTTTGTAAGATCCTAGGACTTCCGAAAAATTTTCTGAATTTGTGGAAAGTACCCTTAGCAAAATTCTGGAAAGTTCTTTGAGCTCTTGGGAAGTCCTCTGAATTTTTGGGACGTTTTTTGAACGTCTGAGATGTTCACTGAGCTTCAGGCATATTTCCTGATCTTAGGGGAGGTTCCCTGATCTTTGTGGATGTTCCTGCAATTCTGGGAGGTTTCCTGAGCTTCTGAGAAATACCCAAAACATTCTGGGTAGTTCTTTGAATTTCTGGATAGTTGCCTGAACTTCTGGGAAGAACTCTAAACTTCTGGGATATTCTCTGAATTTCTGTGGAAAATTTCCCTAATTTATGGAAAGTTATCTGAACTTTTGGGTTGAACCCTTAACTTTTGGGAAGTTTCCTGTACTTAAATGAAATTCCTGGAGTTTCTGGAAAATTCCCAGAATTTCTGGAAAATTCATAGAATTTCTGGAAAATTCCTTAATTTTTTGGAATATTCTCTGAATTTCTGGAAAATTCCCAAAATTTTTGGGAGGTTCCCTGCAGTTCTGGGAAATTGTCTGAACTTCTGGAAAAAACTTTTAACTTCTGGGAATTTCCTGAAATGCTGTGAGGTTTCCTGATTTTCTTTAACTTCTAGGAAGTTCCTTGAACATCTACGAACTTCTGAGAAATACCCAAAAAATTCTGATACGTTTTCTGAACTTCTGGGAAGCTCCGTGAATTTCTGGATAGTTTCCTAAACTTCTGGAAAGAACCCTTAACTTTTGGGAAGTTTCCTGATTTTCTGGAAACTTACCTGATTTTCTGGAAGGTTCGCTGATTTTCTGAAAAGTTCCCAGATTTTTTGGAAAGTTCCCTGATTTTCTTAGATGTTCCATAAACATCAGGAAGAATTGCAAAACTTCTGGGATTTCTTCCTGATTTTCTAAGAAGAATCCTGAACATCTGAGAAGTTCCCTTAGTTTCTGGGAAGTTCACTGAAGTTATGTGATTTTTTTAGAACTTTTGGGAAGCATTTTCGTTCATTTATTAGGATCAGGATAGCTTTGCAAAAAATCATCAGGGTCAGCAGGCTGGTTAACTCTCCAATCCTCACATTTTGGTCGAGAGAACTAGCTGATGAACCGTACGCCAACATTCGTAAGGCTGCAGTGCACTTTTGTAACGGGCTCAGGCAAACTTTTCCAGCAGCATCGCAACTTAAATCTCCGAAAAAAAAACTTCTGATCTCTAATGTTGAATTATTAACACCTGTGGCGGGTTTAACAACAAGAAATAGAACACAAAGGTGGTCTATTTGAGGTGATTTTATTCAAGATTTGCTGATCCAAATCAAGTATAAAGATGTTCCACAAGTAGACCACCGCTGAAGATGCCCTAAAGATATGCTGTGCGATCCCGAAGCGTGTGGAGGCCGTAATTGCAGAAATGAAAATTTGATCGATGATTAACATAGTTTAAGACGTCTACGTCACCGATAAAAACCAACAAAAAACAAATAGTAATAGTTTAAGACTGTCTGAAACATGTCCCTCTTGGATGAAATAAATTGATACCGAAATTTTTGAGAATCTTTTTAAATATTGACATTGCCTTATGGGGCAAACATTATCACGCATACGGTAGATGATGAAGTTAATAAAATTTGAACGTGTAATATTCTTGTGATATTCACCTTAAGGATGCATGGTGCCTGGGGAAAAGATATTGAGAAGGGGCAGGGCTACCTCTTTGTGGTTTTATTAATTTTAGATTTGCTCAGTAGGTGGTGCAAGCTGGCATACAAAATGTTGGTTTCAACATGAAATATCTCGAGATCCTGACCATAAAGAATGTTACTGTCTTGAGCAAAGTTGTTCAGTAGGTTAAGGGCCTCCGATTGATGAATAGAAGTCCAGAATTGGCTCACTATGCGGTGCTATTGTACATATGAATATCTTGTACAAGCTGTATCTCGAGATCCTGGCCATCTAGGAGGATGCCGTCTTTGACAAAGTTATTCAGGTGGCCACCTAGAGGCCGTTAGTCGAAGTCTGACGCCATTTTGGAATCTAAGATCGTGGATTCCGGTTTTCGAAAAACTGGGAATATCTGTCAAAAACCCTGTAAAATGGATATTTTTGGATTGGAAACGGCGTAAAGAGGCGTAAAATCGATATATGACGCCATTTTGAAATCCAAGATGGTGGATTATGTTGAAGAGAAAGGGAGATATACTGTAAACTGCCCTGCAATAACGTTTGCATTTAAAAAATGGACTTTCTTCGGAAAATGTGAAAAAAACTATGTCATATAATTGCTTTTGATAAATTTCCCATGGAAGGTAATTATTTAAGCTTACTTGCAAAACAATTTTCCCCCCTTTCGAGGGCCCTCCGGCAGTTAACCGAAACATTCGCCATAGCGAACAAAAACATGCGTGTGGGCATGTTTTTGAGTTCTTTCTTCGTTTTATTTATCAATTCCTCCTCAATTTTCGTGACAAAATTGTTGGAGTAGATCTTACGCTTCAGTTTGGCCCAGAAATTCTCGATGGAACGCAGCTGGGGGACGTTGGGCGGGTTCGCCGACTTGGGTACCACATCGATATTCAGCCGCTCCATCTCCTCCAACGATCGTTTCGAGTAGTGGACCGACGCCAGATCCGGCCAGACCAGCGCGTCATCGCCCTTATGGTATTTCTTGATGAACGACGTAACTTCCGGCAGGCGTTTTGTACTATAAATTTCCCCGTTCACGGCCAGTCCGGAGCAAAAAAAGAGCGTCTTTGACATCCCTTTCTCGCTGATTGTCAGCCACAGCGGCACCTTCTTGGGGAAATTGGTGTGTGAAATGAACTTCACCTCGGAGTTTACTTCCTTCGTGCCCTGCCAGTCGTTGCCATCCAGAGTGAGATAGGTCTCGTTGTCCATCACCACCGCCACGGCTTCTGGAAATACTGTCAAATACCCATCAATTTGGATAATTTTGCATCGCAAACGGCGTATCTATGTCCGACTTTGTTAAGGAATCCAAAATGGCGGCTTTAGTTACGTAAAGAGTGGGAAATCCTGTCAAATATACTGCAATATGGATACATTTGGATCGGGAACGACGTATAAAGACTGTAAATCGATGTTTGACACAATTTTATAATCCAATATAGAGGTTTATGATTCAGAAAAACTCGAAAATATTGTCAAATATTCTGCAATATAAGAGTTTTTGGATCGAGAACGACGTATAAAGGCTGGACATCGATGTTTGACGCCATATTGGAATCCAAGAACATTTGCTTAGAGTGAGATCCACTATTTGCATAATTCCCTGTATCTGGTTGATTGTTCTTATTGCTAAGTAATGTTTCTTCCTGTCGAAAATAAAAATTAAGCTGCATTCAATTCAGAGAGTCTCATGTTTGGTTATTTTTATTTTTCGTGTGAATTTACTCCAAGGAATGCACTGTTTTTGCTCTACCATGTTGTCTACTTCCAGGCGTCCAAGGTTTTCAAAAGCTTGGCATGTTACCGGCTAATACTTCAAATCTTATAAAAGTAACGTTGAAATCTACACAGAAAATAATCAAAGTAGGTCATACGAAATCTACAGAGGTAAGCACATATCAGTCACAATGGCAATGATGTCAAAAAAAAACAATGTGAATCAGTTTCAACTCATGGGTCGCACTTTTCCTGCTACCTAATCGTTACACTTTTTTTTTGTCCTATTGAACAAGCACGAAATCCAACCAGAACAGAACCGACACCGACCTATTCTCTTATTGAAACAAATCGCATCCAAAGCGGAACCCGGATCGGTCCTAAAGACAGGCTATTGCCAATAGCCCCCGGCAGAAGCAATTATTTCGGGCTATTCCGCAATACCTGCCACATTTCACGATGCCATTGGAGTGGGACTAGAGTGAGAATGTGTGTTCAGGTTCACTTTCCTAACGGTACACAGCTGGTAGGTGGTTGAAACACCGCGACAATAGCATACTCTAATGCATTTTGTTTTTCAATTGACTGTATCAATTCGTGTTTTAAGTGCTGCGAAGCATGAACCCGTTGACAAAGCGTGTCAAGCGTGCCTCCATACCCACGTATAAGGGGTATGTTGCCCATATGTACGGTGTGTGACATGAGCAGGATTGAACGTTCATTGAAAAGGTTGGTGATTGAATGGAAAACCGGCAAACCGTTGCACCTTTCCCGGCATGAAAACCTTGATGGATCGTCGGTCGTGATTTGCACTCTTGGGCGTTCCGTTGACATATAGTTCTTCGCTAAACAATCATCAGCATGTCGTACTTCGATCACTCAATAAAGGTCCTCAATAACCTGCTGAAACTCAGAACTCACAGATACAGTGCTGTTCGGTGCATAAGAGGCAGGAACCGATTTTCAAACAAGTTTGTTGACCATAAAAGCTGCGGCTAGGTGATTAAAACTAATCCGGCGTCGGCGGGTTACACTTCCTGTCTCGAGATTTGAAATTCAGCACAGAAACGGTTACTTCACGACATTTATGGACATTCAACGATGTCCCCCTCTGAAAGTCAATCTAGGAAAATCACAATCTAACAGCTTTGCAGGTTTGCGAGTTGCAAAAAAATTATACTTTCAATATAAGTCGTACACATCGAGAAACAATCGAGTTTTGCTACGAGTTGCATTGCTTTGAACAAAGTTGAGATTTATTCTCTTAATTTCATAATGCCATTACTTATTATGTGTAAACCTATACACATTAACGAACACTGCAAGTGGAAGTCCTGTACAGACAAACCTATCTGACCCAAGAATGTTTTCGAGTATGACTCTTAAATCATCATGACAAGTCCTGAAAATTGAAATCCTCAAAAACTATATTCAAACGCTTGCATTAAAAAAGAGACAATTATCAGATTGATGAACAAAAAACGGGCAAAACAAAACAAATTTTCAAAAACTCCTTCATTAATTTATGATTTTAAAAAATAACTCCAGCACCTGTCGGGCGGTCTTACGGCAGTTGGGCGGAATTTTGGCCATAGCCGTCGAAAAGAAAGATGTTGGCATTTTTTTCAACTTTTTGGTCGCCATATTAATCAGCTCCTTTTCGGTTTTCGCCATGAAATTGTTCGGATGGCTCATTTGCTTCATGGGGGAGACAGCTCATCGAATCTTCCGGTCCGCCTCTAAGCATCTTGCTATGAGGTAGTACCAGCTGGGTGTACATCGATTGCCTGTCGATCTGCCAAATATGGAAGACGTCTGCATTGAGTTCTCTCAAATTATGATATTCCACCCACTATATCACAAAACATTGCGATTGGTTGAGCGGATTGGAGATGAATGAAATCATTGGACGTATGACAAAAGCACCCCCGGTTGGTGCTTGGAATGATGCGCGGTTACCTTGGAAATCAATAGAAACATAAAGATGCCAGAAGGCATGAAATGCTTCTAAGGACTCTACTTTCACCAAATCCTTCGATCGTTACTTTAATTGGATTAGCATAGATTGCTCTTTTTAGAAGGTTAAACTTGCTTGATGCAGATATACGATCCAGTAGTAAAATAGTTTGTAGAATGTAGTTGTACAAATTGAAAGTTTACGGAAAAAGAGTCTGCTTCGTGCATCGGCTGTGAACGGTTGAGCCGATGCTTTGTTGCGCACAATTTTGCTATCGGGTATTGCGCGTTGTCCATTGTTTCGGTTATGACGCAAGTGATCGAATGAACATAGAAATAAACAACAAAGCGGCTTCCCGGTGAGATGTAGTCGTGAGCCGACGATGGGGGTCATAGTTAGTTGTGAATCATAGTTAGAATTTAGTTCGCCTCCCCGGAGAGCACCGTGAAAACGTTAAGCTCCCCTCAACGGCTAAACCAACTACGGAGGAAGCGCCATACGGCATGAGGTCCGACAGGCAGCCACTGCAGAGGAAGCGCCATACGGCACGAGGTCCGACAGGCAGCCATAATCGGTCGTGACATGGGTGAACAGAGACGATCCTGGGGAAGCTATGCCACCAGACGCCCCAACCGCGGTCCAGGCCCTGGCTTTTCTCGATCGGAGGAAGGACCATACGACGCGAGGTTCAGCAGGTACCGTAAATGGTCGGACAGGGAGATCACGGACGATCTGGAAGGCGGACTGCCAGACGTTCAGAACCCCGTTTGGATCCAGGTTCATCTCGAACGAATCAGCGTCAGGTCACATGAGCTAAATACTAAAGACCTATATAGTTAGACATAGTGGGTACGTAATGCATAATAGACCCCTTCCTGAAGTAATACCGAAATATGGTTCCGTACAGGGCCGGGGAGGGCTGGGGCTCGAGGCACGGGTGGGTTGTTAGTGGGTCGAGGAGTTAGCACCCCCATTTCGACACCCTGAGTTCTTCAACCATTATTAGCCGTGATACCATATCTTGGATCGAGTAAATCACTATCCTATATTGTGAATGGCTCTGACTACATCCTTACTGTTGGTTTAAATCGATTTAAATTGTTAAGCATAAATTACCACAAATCAAATTGTCTTCGTAACAAAAAAACACCATCACACTTTGTAAGTGGTCCTAATAGCATCCTTACTGTTGGTTTAAATCGGTTCAAATCAGAAATCAGTACTAATATTTAAATGTTTCACTAGGAGCCTTATGAATTCAGCTTATCGTTTACCAACATGAATCCTACTGCAACTCAATCCTGCTATCCAACATCTCAGTGATTCCTCGTGGAAGTGTAGAGGTGTTTTCGGCTTCCAATAAAGCGAGTATTACGTCAACATATTCCTACCCTTTCCTTGTTTGGCCTGCATTCGAGCAAGGTAAACGCCGATATCGCTTTAGTTTGGGATCACCAGTTTTTACACATTGAGGATGTAGGTTAGCCTCAAGCATCACCTGTTAAATTCTTTGTGTAATAAAAGCCAATCTGGCAATTACGGAGTAGCAACCTCGGGCGGTAAATCATGCTCATGAAATTGTTTGGTTAAATGGGCGCAGCTGGGGCACGCTGAGGGGGTTGGCATTCTTGGGGACGGCTGGGATCTTCAAACACTCCACCTCCACCAGCGACCGCTTCGCGTAATGTGCCGAGGCCAGATCTGACCAGAACACGACGTCGTCCTTCGGGTGGTGTTTATTAATGAAGGTTGCAACTTCCGGTTTGCACTTAGCGATATACAAATCCCCGTTTCCCCCTCCTTCTCTTCCTACTGACTGTCAGCTACAAGAGGAACTTCTTCTGGAACTTTTTGTAGGATTTATGTCACGTTGCTGCTTACCTCCTTCCTGGGGACGTGAAATAGCTAGTTCCCTGCCAATGATTGCCATCGAGCATCAGGTCCGTCTCATCGTCCATGATCACAACGTTGCGCTTCGCAGGAAAAACATCCCCAAATTAGATAGTTTTAATTAACTCCAAACTCTTTAAACAGTTTACCTTTTTTGGATATAGACTAGCAACTTAAGCCGCTGCATTTGGATTTTTGCATGACAATGTACTACTACTGTACTACGACGAAATACTTTTCGACCGTCTGGCCGGTCACACCGCCCAAGATACGGACGGATTTCGCCTAATTGCCTTCCGTCTTCCGTTACTCCACAAAGGGTCGGTGGACCCGTCGATTTATTCCGGAGCTATCCGGATCCGGATCGGTCGGTTACACGGTGAAGTTAACTTTCATTTGACGCAGATCCTGTCAGGTTGCTTTAGACAGTACCTGTGGAAGTATGGGCACGCCAAGTTCTCCACATGCGCGAACGCAGAGGAATCCGCAGAACATGTGTTTTTCGCATGTCCTCGCTTCAACGGCGAGGAAAACGAAATGATGGCCGTGAGTGGGTTGGACACAACTCCGAATTATCTTGTCCAAAGGATGTGCCAAGGCCCGGACATCTAAGTACAGCGGCCTCTCAGATCAGCCTAAAGCTCCAAGACAGATGACGCAATGACCAGTGGTGGATCAGAAAGGACTAGATATCAACTTAAATCCTTGACCTACTGTTGCAGTCACTGAAGGATTTCCAGACAGCTCTCGAGGATCTGGAGGATACCAATGAAAGTAAACCGTTAAACTTGCAGTACCGTGCTTTCTTTGAACCCAAGCTGTTCCGATTAGAAGCCAATCTACTTTCTAAACAACCACCCCAAAATTATTCCGCAAGCCAATGTTCCTGTTGAACCCCTAACTCGCGCTGTGGCCACCTTTGCTGGTTTAAGGTTCCAAGCATTGATTCACGACAACCAGGACGTCCCTCCGATCCACAAATTCCATTATCTCCGTGCTGCGGTGAAGGAACAAGCAGCACAGATCACCGAGACCATCGCCATCAGCACCGCCAACTATACTCTGGCCTAGCAGACATTGATCAACCGTTATTCTAACGAGTATCTGCATAAAAAGCGCCACCTACAGGACCTGTTAGGCATTCCTCGGATGAAAAAGGAAACTTCTGCTGCTCTTCATTCAACCGTGGCCGATATCCAAAGGCGCATCAAGATCCTGCAGCAATTAAGCGCATCGGTTAACTCATGTAGCACCCTACTCGAACATCTTTTGTGCATGCGGCTTCATGACGATACCTTTCGGGCGTGGCGGGACCACGCGGAAATAATGAGCAACCAATCCTATGCTTGCCTTGTGGAGTTTTTGGAGAAGCAAATCCGGGTGCTTGAGTCAGTTTCTGTCAACCATTCTATTCATGCTACTCGATTGGTTTCCAATGGGAATCATCGCAGACTGCCTCCTATTAAAATGTTTTCATATTCCACCACCGAGAATTATGCATGTGATATGCAACATCTGCTGGTCAAATGTGAAACTTTTGATAAGATGCCTCTCGCCTAATGCCTCCGAACGGTAAATTCTAAGCGATTGAGCCTGAATTGCTTCCACCAAGACCATTTCGCCCGCGATTGTCCCTTGAGCTACTCTAGTCGCCTATGCAGGAAAAACAATCACACTCTCTTCCACCCTGGTCAGTTTCCTAGGCTCCTAGTCCTCTCACCAGTCGAACCTAAAGTAAACCCTACAATCAGGTTCATCTCTCAAAACCTAGTCCAGAGTTTCGATGCAGACGGTGCCGATTTTGGACGAAACCACCGTTATTCAATGCAGCAGCGCGTTACGAAATCCTCAGCCAACCATTTTCATGTTGACGGATAGTACCGAAGCTGATGTAGGACCGACTAGCCCAACTTTTGAAATTGAAACGTGAGAAGTTGAACGTCTACGAAATTGGTGAAAACCCCGATCACGCCACTGAGTCGGTTACCACAAACATTCTTTCCTGCCAAAGGAACTTTTCGAGAGATGTAACGTTCCTGATTCTCAAACGGATGATATCCAATCTTCCTGCAGCAGACACCTCAGCAGATTTCGAGTGACATTTCCCTTGCTGATCCCAACTTCAACCGTTCCAGGAAGATCGATTTGGTGATCGGAACCGAGCACTTTTTCGACTGTTTCTCAACAGCAGCTCAAATCAAGCTTTCCGAAGGACTCTCCGAGCTGGTGGACAGCATTTTCGCCTAGCGTTTGCTGGTGGTGTCCATCTTTCTCCTCCGAACCAGGAATCCGTCTGCTGCAAAACCGTCACCACTTCCCTTTCCTCGTTCGACGAATGCATGCAGAGTTTTTGGAAAATTGAGGAACTTGGGACTAGATCTGCCATGTCGATGGAAGAGAAGGCGTGTGAAGAATTGTTCCAGAATTGAACAGTTTCCCGGAGAGACGACGGCAGATACATTTTTTAACTGCCTAAGCAGCCAAACTTCGACGGTTGTCGATTACGAAGCTACCGCAATCCGCCGTTTTGAGATGATCAAACGGAGATTCAACAAGTTCATGGCAGAATACTTATCGTTAGGCCAGTTCCCGATGGCACTTCCTCTGACTCTAAAGAATGCTTCATTCCTCACCATCAAGTATTAAAAGATTCCAGTATCACCACTAAAATCCGGGTGGCTTTCGATGGTTCCAGCAAAACCTCGTCAGGATTCTCCCTGAACCAACTTTGTGTTGAGCCAACTGTGCAAGACAAGCTGCTGGATATCGTCATCCGAAACAGTCGACGCCAAAAAGATGTACCGACAAACCCTGGTACATCCGAAGAACACTCTGCTACAGAAAATCAATTACCGATTTGAAGCCACCGATCCACTCCAATCATACGAGCTCCTCATGATCACCTATGCAATAGCACCATCATCGTTCTTGGCGACCAGAACTCTACTACAGCTGGTTGGCGATGACGGACATGCGTATCGACCAGCCACTCAAGCCGTAAGGAAGTCCTTCTATGTGGATGACTTCATTGGTGGTGCTAAATCGGTCGAACTGCGTGAAGAATTGACCGAAATGCTAGGCAAAGGTGGATTTCCGCTACGAAAGTGGACCTCCAATAAACTTGAAGTTGTGCAAGGAGTTCCTGCCGATCAGATTGGGACCCAGTCCACTTACCGATTCGATCCCGGCGAGACAGTAAAGACTCTCGGAATCATGTGGGAGCCTGAGCCTGACAAATTCCGATTTGACTTCCAAGTCAACCAAGCTGAGCAAGTGGCGACAAAACGAGCGATGCTATCCAAGAACTCCCAGTTATTTAACCCGCTTGGATTAATTGCTCCGGTCGTAGTTAGGGGGAAAACGCTAATCCAGAGGTTGTGGTTGGCCTCGTGTTTCTGGGATGAAGAAGTTCCGAACAAGATAAGGCAAAAATAGCAAAATTTGTACTAGCAGCTTCCCGTCCTGTCCAGATTCCGCATTCATCGCTATGCCTTTTTAGCAAATTAAAAAATCCAGCTACACGTGTTTGCAGATGCTTCTGAGGCAGCTTACGACGCTTGTGTATACGCCCGAAACGTGGATCGTGAAGGAAATATATGTGTCCAGCTATTGGCAGCTAAATTCGGGGTTTTTCCAATGAAAAAGCTGTCCATCCCCAGACTCGAATTATGTGCAGCGACATCGCATCGCAGCTGCATAGCTCGGATTGTTGAAGCCCACACCCCTACAATAGCTAAGGTCCCCTCCCAGTGCATGGAAAACCTTTGAAGCCAACAGTGTATCGGAAGTACACATGCTCATTTATGGATCCCGCTGGAGTCATGGTTCTGGCCTTGAGAACCCGCCTGACCTCGTATCTAGAGGAATGGACGTCGGCGAGTTCGTGAAGAGCAAGTTATGGAAGCACAGTCCGGAATGGTTGCAGCTTCCGAAGTCAGGTTGGCCAAATAGTAGTCAGGCAGAAAGCTGAGAGGCCGACGTCGAGCGTGAAGCTGTAGTTATTGCCGTAGCGAGAACTACGCCGTCCTATAACCCGATATTCTCCCGATATCCATCGTTCGCCCGTCTGACTAGGACTGTCGCACTCTGTCAAAGATTACAAGCTGCGCTCCAACAGAATCTCAACTCCGCCGATCCTGCCAGGCCCCAATCACTTTCGGTGGAACAACTCAACCAAGCCAAAACAGCCCTGATGCGGCTGGCCCAAGCCGACTGTTTTCAAGAAGAGCTACGGGAACTCAAGCAAGGTCGGCAACTATCTAAAAAGTCGTTCATACGGCTTTTGAGTCCTTTCATTGACACAGAGGGGGTTCTCAGGGTGGGGAAGCGACTAAACCTACTGGAATTGCCGTACCTATCCAAGCACCTTGCTCTCCTTTCTAGCTTACATCCTCTAGCCTGGCTAATTGCTAAATCCATCCACTGCACACTCATTCATGGTGGCGGCCACCTGACCCTAACGGTCATGCGCGAGGAGTACAGGAGGTGCGAAGCATCATCAGAAATTGATGTACAAAACGCCCGAGCCAATCCCGTTCCGGCAAGCCAACAGATAGGGCAACTGCCAGCCCAGAGAGTCACCATAAGTCAACCATTAGAGGGCAGCGGAGTGGACTATGCCGTACTATTCTACCAATATCCATTATGTTAACAATGGTTACAGTAAAGCGCGCATTAAAAAAGCGACTAAATATTCCGATGTTTCATGCAATTACACTGCCACTAATGGTCGGTCGTGATTCACAGCTCCATCAGTTTGTTTGCGGCAACTATGGCGAACAGTGAAACAACTTCGATCTATTTATTTATTCGTACCGCAGGCTTCATCCGGGCCGAAAAAAGTCGGCCATCGTGGTCTACTTCGCGTCGGCCGGATACGATCACGGAAACATCTACAAGATTTTGACACTTCTGAAGAAGGGAGAGTCCATCGAGCGAAAGCCTGATTCCGGCCGTCCGATCGTTTTAAGCGACCGGAGGATTCAAAAGAAGCTCAAATGGGAGACGGAAGGTGAGGTGGCCACTTCTTTCCGTGCGTTGGGCCGAGAGCTCGATGCGACAGGCCAAACGGTCAAGAAGTATTTGCCCAAAATGGATATCCACATGCGGAAGCGTCAGTCCAAACCAGCCGTGTTGGAGAACCAAGCGGAGACCCAGAAACAACGGATGGAGATTCTGGTCGAAGAGACCTTCCCGGCAATGCGGAACGTGGTGAACGTTATGGACGACGAGACGTACCTCACGTTGGACGGTAACGACTGGCAAGGCATAGGCTACTTCACCTCCCAGACAAAAGAAATTAGCAGCGATGAAGTTTCCAAAGAAGGTGTTCCTGTGACTTACAATCAGTGAAAAGGGGATGGCACGTCACCTCTTCTTTTTGTCGGGGCTGGCAGTGAACGGCGAGATCTATAGTACGAAGTGCCTCCCAGAAGTTGCCGCCTTCATTAAAAAGTACCACAAGGATGACGACGTTGGGTTTTGGCCGGATCTAGCGTCGGACCACTAATCGAAGTGGGCGCTGGAGGAAATGGAGCGGTTGGGGATTCCGGTGGTGCCCAAGCATGCCAACCCTCCCAACCATCCCCAGCTCTACCCAATCGAGAAGTTCTGGGCTAATTTGAAGAGGAGAGTAAATTCAAAAAAAAATCGTGGGCAAAACGACGGATGATTTGATCAAAAAGATGACCCAGGAACTGAAGAATGTACCTACAAGCTTCTTTTTTTTCACAAATGGCCTATTCCTATTTCACCTGTACCCTTCAAGCTTTTATTTCACCTAAAGTTCCGGCTAACTGCCGCAAAGCAGCGCTGCAGGGAGTCGAAGTATTTTTGTGGAGTTTTTAATTGCTTAATAAGGTCTATATCCACATTAATCCGGACACCAAATCATTGTAACTTTTGAAATATTGCACTTAGGAATGAATAATTTCACTGAGGTATAGCTGAGAGTCTATGATGAAAAAGACTATGATTGATGTTTACATTTCATGTTTAGTATTCAAGATGGCGACGAAAGAAAAACAAGTGCGAGAGCGAATTTTGTACGGGCGTACGGCAAATCCTGACTTGTCAATACGGGACCTTGCAAAAACATTGGATTTGCCTAAATCCACTGTTCACGATGTGCTCAAATCATTTTCGGAACGTTTGACGGTGGAGAGGAAACCGAGAAGTGACAAAAACATTGGACACGCTGATCCTGTCATGGACCGAAAGGTGAAAAGGATATTAACGAAAAACCCAAATCTCTCCATTCGAACGGTGGCTCGTAAAATAGGGATGTCGCCTGGTTTTGTCCAAAAATCAAAACAACGTTTGGGACTTAAGTCGTATAAAGTAAAAACAGTTCCAAATCGCAACGACAAACAGAACTTGGCAGCAAAATCACGTGCTCGACGTTTGTACTGCGAATATTTGACGAAGTTTTCATGCGTTGTTATGGACGATGAAACTTATGTCCTGGAGGATTTCAAGCAGCTTCCAGGGCTGGCTTTTTATTCTGCTATGGCCAGAAATGCTACAGCTGAGCATTTCAGAACGAAGAAGGCATCGAAATTTCCCAAAAAATACCTTGTGACCAATTTGCACGTGTGGCAAAAAGAGTAAATCTTTCGTCACTACAGGCACAATCAACAAGGAGATCTATCAGAAAGAGTGTCTGCAGAAGCGATTGCTACCCTTCATCAAAAGTCACAAAGAAAAACCTTTGTTCTGACCCGATTTGGCATCATGCCACTATGCTAAAACTGTGATGGAGTGGTACCAAGCAAATCAAGTGAACATTGTACCAAAACCTCAAACCCGCCAAATTGCCCAGAGCTACGACCAATCGAGAGATATTGGGCTCTGATGAAGCGGAAGCTTTCTGGAAAGAAGCAAGGAATCAAAGACATCAAACACTTCCAGCAAATTTGGACAAAGACGGCTTCTACGATTTGTGAAGAGTCTGTACAAACCCTAATGGACGGAGTTAAGCGCAAAGTTCGAAAATTTTATGCAAATACCGAATAACTATGTTTTGTCTTCACGAATTGTTAAAACACATCCCATGAATCTGAAATAAACAACTACGACGGAAATATAATGCGAAATTTATGTTTTATTCATGTTTTGAGGTGTCCGGATTATTGCGGATACAGACCTTAAATAAAATGCAATTGGGTGTGTTTAAATATCTTTTCCGTACTTTTTTACCATTCATCTGAATAAAGTCGTTTTTTTATGCGTGCATTATCTCTCAAATCTGATGCGTGACGTCACCGTGGATTTCGACTATTCATCATTTCTTTGCTCAAACTTTGTTTATTTCACTGTGGTAAAAGATCAAACAGATTTACAACAAGATGGTTGCAAATAATCCGACCACCACTGCACGCCACGAACTGGTGCAAAAGCTTGCTCGCGTGTGCTCACCGTGGCCAATATTGAAAGGATACATCTGTCTCCGGCAATTCGGCACGCCATCTGTCCGTCGTTGCCGGAGAGCTGGAGATAGTAAAATACACAATCAACTTAGAGTGAAACGGCCTACCTGCGGAGGCGGTTTTCCACGTTGAATGAATCCAAACGAGACTCCGGCATAACAAAGATTCAATTATGTCCTTCCTCCGCTCTATTCCTTGCCACCAGGCGCTTCTCGCCGGAAAGGCGTAGATATGTTTAGTCAAGTATCATCACACTGATGACGAGAGACTTGGGACGGAACACATTAAACGAAACGATTATAGACAGCTAATCGTTTGCCGGGTACATTCTGTCCCTTTGAATCGATGATTGAGTCATTTGTTTCCGTTTTGAAGCGGAATTGAGATACGTTGAACATGGGATATAGCGTGCCAGTTATTACACTAGAACTTTGAAACAGCGCCCATTTTGATGTGATGAAGTTGTGGCAGCACAATGCTTTTATCCCGAGTGCGTGACGATACAACATCCTGCACTTTAAACAATGATTCATTAAAATTTCGCAGGGGCCCTCAGATAAAAGCACGACGATTACTACCTCGCCGGAATAACGATTAGGGGTTGCTCCAAACACGGAATGAATTATTGAGTCCTTTCCCTGATGACCGGCTAGTGCGCGACAGGACACTTAGATAAACGGAAAACAAAAGGAATAGGAAGATCCGACGATGAAAAAACGTCGAAACAGAATTTAATTAAGCTCCAATTACTAAGCGCCAAGAAATGAGTTTGCATTTTAACGCTAGCTACGTGAGTAATTAATTAACTTTCACTTTTGGGTTTTCTTTTTTTTCAACTTGTTTATCTGAACCCTTCTCGCGCAATTCGCTGTGGGTCGGGTCATTTAAAAGTTGAGATAACGCACCGCCAAAAGGAGGAAAAAATCGGCATTCAGCCGCCACGATTGTTTTAGCCTTTTTGTTTAGCGGAAATGGAAAACCACCTCTTTTTTTCTTTCTTGCCGGATGGACCAGTAATCGTCTCATGGTCTTGTTTCGGACTTTTTCTTTGTGCAAAAAAGTTTTCTAAATATTTAATCACGTTTTCGGGCTGGATTTAGTCTCACCTGTTGTGAGTTTAGCATGATTCAGAGGATTGTAATACGAAAGCGCCTTGTTATCTTACCTCAGAAAACTACCCCGCAGGTAGTCCCCCCTCCCGGTCAGTTGACTTTTAAAAAACCGAGTGTTTAATATTTTTTCTCCCTTTCACCTCTCCCACAAGGACTGTTTCATTTACAAAATAAATTTAATTAATAAAATTATTAAAAAATTTTTCCCCCAAAATCCAAGTCCAATTATCTTTCTCGTGGTGTCTCTTTTTCCCCCCTCGCCCCACAAAAACTCTCGCGCGAGAGCAGGTTTTTTCCCCCCCCCCGAAGACGCCGACAAATACAAATTTCCACCGGAACATTTTTTCCGCCGCCCAACCTCCAAACTTTTTAACGAGTAGTCTACTTCTATCTTTGAAATGGATCAATGACCATGCCCCGAAAAAACCCTTCAGGACAATTTCTACAAGTTTGCTGAACATACCATCTCACGATATCTCTATATACCTTGTGATCAAAAAGTTCCGGTAATTTTCAATTTAAAAAGGCCGCCTTTATTTTTTCGGTAAAATCTTTTTAGTGTAAGATGGCAACACTAGTTCTGATATTCTGTCAAAGTGTGAGAGCAAATTATCCATTAGTTTTGTTTTGACAACTGCTTTTGTTAGTCGAAAAATAGACGCTCGGCGATTTTTACCATGGATAAAAAATTGGAACAACGCGTTTGTGTGAAATTTTGTGTTGCAAACGGATTTTCTGCAGCGGAAACGCTCAGAATGTTGCAAAAAGCCTTTGGTGAGGACTCTATGTCACAAAATCGTACATTTGTTTGGCACAAAGACTTTAAAGAAGGCCGTGAAAGCGTGAGTGACATGCCGCGTTCTGGACGACCATCGACCTCAACTACCGATGAAAACATCGCTTCCGTGAAGAATTTAGTTATGGAAAACCGCTCAATTAGCATTCGGGAGATAGCTGCACTCCTTGATATCTCATTTGGATCGACCGAACACATTTTGACGGAAATTCTGGGCATGAAACGCATTGAAGCACGACTTGTTCCAAAAGAGCTGAATTTTTTGCAAAAACAGCATCGAGTTGAGGTCGCTAAACAGATGATTGCGAACGCAGATAGCGATCCCACATTCATGGAACGCATCATAACTGGTGATGAAACGTGGGTATATGAATTTGATATGCTCACAAGTCAACAATCGTCCGAATGGCGCGCCGAAGATGAGCCGAAACCAAAAAAATCACGACAAAGTCGCTCCAAAATTAAAGTTTTACTGACCGTTTTCTTTGATTTTCGCGGTGTCGTCCATTCTGAATTCCTTCCAGAAGGTCGAACGGTTAACAAAGAGTATTATTTACAAGTTATGAGACGTTTGCGTGAGGCAATTCGAAAGAAGAGGCCAGAATTGTGGCGCAATAATTCGTGGATTTTACACCACGATAACGCTCCATCACACACCGCGCTCACTATTTGTGAATTTTTGGCCAAGAACTCCACCAATACCATCAAACAAGCACCATATTCACCAGACCTTGCCCCGACTTTTCCCACCATCCCCCCCATCTTCTTCTAAATCCGGACTACCATACATTCACGCCTTAAAAAATTATGTATTGGATACGCTCATATTTTTCCTCTATCGTCTTTACAAACCATAAAATAAAAATCCTTTTTTTTCAATCCCGATTTTTGATCACAAGGTATATAATTATGAGCGGTGAAGTCCGATCACAATAAAAAAAAACATTTATTTCAATTCTTAAACTCTAATGTACATTTAAACTGAACTATTCACTGTAAAACTAAACTTAGAACTGCCTGATTTTCTGACTGCCGGTCATACTTATGCCCTACTAATTGCTGAATCGGTGTAAACGTAATTCTGCTGATGGTTGCTACTCGATGCTCGGTGGTGTTGACTGGCTCGTCGCGTGGAATCGCATGTTGCTATGCAGTCGGTTGATATGCTTATTTGTCGAAATGTTGAATTGATGAATGCGCAGATTTGGTGGGACTCAGTTCCATAACTCCTCCGGGGGTGAAGAATGGTCATCCTCGGCCTTATTGTTTTCAATGATGTATGTTTCCTCTAATTTTGTCTGTTTTGCCTTACGTTTTGGTCGCTGAAGTCTAATCGTAATTTTTCGTTTCCGAAAAAATACGTAGACAATTGCTGCTGTCATGAATGTCGTTGAAATGGACAGCCCTCCTAGTATGCCGAAAATCCATGTTTGATGACTGTATTGTTTTAGATTGATGTGTTCCAATTGATGACGAGTTTCTTTCGTAAGGTTGCTCAATTTTGGAATATCCTGATGTTCTACCATGGTCCGGTTGATTAGCAAATTGTGAAAGGCTCCTTGCAGGTCTTTGGTGTGACTGGTGACTTCTTTTGCTGTGAAGACTTGGTTATTTATGGATACGCTGCAATTGAAGAATGTAATTAAGAAATTCCCGGAGAGACTCCGATTATGTGGACCGCAATTTGAATGTATCTGTAGATTTTTGGCATTGTTGATTAATATCCTATTATCAAATATAAGGTTCGTAAATGTTTGATGTTCCTCTGTTGCATTACAATAACTTAAGGTTCCTATTATCATTGAATATGTGCAGTTGTCCTTCAGTAGTTGCATGTATGAAGTTCGTTGTACGTCATCATCTGGGTGCGTTGTTGTGAAGATGTTGTTTCCGGATTTGATTATGTACTTTGGGATGTTTGTAATCATGGTTCCGTGGACTATTAGTGGAAATATCTGGATAATTTCTGATTGTGTTTTTTGGAGTTCTGGTATCTCTAGGATGTAAAGTAGTGAATCTCTGTGGGTTGCTATTTTTGGTTTTGTATAGGCCAAAGCTTGTTCTGGGTATTGGGTTTTGATGCCCTGCTCGTTCAGTAGTGATTCGATCATCAATAATTCTTTTAAAGTTAATAATTTGTTGCTGGGTAAACTAATCCGTGTTTTCAGTATTGCATCTTGGATTTCCACTAGGATATTATTAAGGGTGTCCATATATAGTATTAATTTGATGGCTTCATATTCTTCTAGTAAGACTTTGTTTTCTAAATTTTGTTGTTCAATAAGTTGGTTAACGGTTGACGTGATTTCTTCGATCCTGTGTGTTATGACCTGGTTAATTCTGACTTGACGATTATTTTCTTGGATGAGGTCATTACTAGTTTTGTTGATGATGCGCAAGTCCTCTGCGTCGGGGTTACCAGCTAACCACTTCCAAGCCGATCCTAGTCTGTCCCAGCGTCTCTTTCTTCGTCGTTCAACAGGTTTAATCTGTACTAAATTGTTATGTAGTTCCCTACTTTTCTGTATGACCATTTGTGTTATTGGCAAGGACTTATCTAATCTACTGGCTAGTTTACTGATCATAAGTACATTTGTTTCAAGGGTTGTTATATTGATTGGATGGATGATTTTAACCAAGCCTGTTTGAATTTTGCAGTTTTTATAATGGATCTGTAAGATTGGATCTTCATGGAGGTTTCTCAGCTCCATTTTTTGAGTGTTCACTACTGAAAGTAGTACCATTAGCTGTATTATGATGATGAACATCTGTAATGATAATGCAAAAAATGTTATTAGATCATTTTTCCCTGAGTCGTTTGATCTTATTTTTGTGTCTTTTAATTCCTTTGTTATTTTTAAAAGTTTTTTCTCCTACTTCTTTAGCAGTAACTTTCGTGGCTCTTTTATCAAGTTTCTTACGAATATTGGGTATTACATACACATCTTGGTTTTCCTGAATATGAGGTGCGTCCTCTTTGACTTTGTTTTGTTTCTCTTGATTTTTGCTTGCTTCTTTAAGATTTGACTTGACTTTCTTAAATATTTGTTCTCGGTTTTTGTCTCTGTCTTCTTGATTATAAATATTATTCTGATTAAATAATACTTCATTAGGTGTAAAACCAGTAGAGCTATGAATAGTGCTATTGTATAATGATATTGCTAAAAGTACTAATGCCTGGGAATTTAGATCTGGGAATTTGTGTTTATTAGTGTTTACCAGTTCAATTATCGTGAGGTGTGTTCGCTCGACCTGGCCATTTGATTCAGAGCATGATGCATATTTCAAAGCTGTGCCTAGGCCGTCTAAGTAATTTTTTAAATCAATTGATCTGAATGTGGTTTCGTGATCAGTAATTATTTCTCGGGGGATTCCAAATGAACTAAAATACTGTGCAAGAGCGTTTTTTACATCTATTAAGTTTTTTGTTTCTATAGGAATCATTTGTGCATGTTTACTGAATGCGTCTACTACCGATAAGAAACTGTTTTTATCGATTGAAAAAATATCCATATGAATTCTGTCTAGAGGTTTATCAGTTATAGGTCTGGGAGAAATCTTTATATTGTAGGGTTTGCGCTCATATTTATGATGTTTACAAATGTTACATGTATCTATAAATATTCGTATTTTCTTATGCATTTTTGGAAAAAAATAGCTTCGTTTGATTTGGTTTTCAACTTCTGATGTACCTCGATGGGCCCTCTCATGTTCTTTTGCTATTATAATGTTTTGTCTGTCTTCCGAAAAAATGTCCTCCACCTCGAATTGTGTCATGACAAAATGACTGGAATCGTTAAAATGATTTCTACACGCTTCTTGAATTATATTGATTATGCATTCCGGTGCCTTGATAGCGCTTTGTTTGCCGTTGTGAAATCGTTTTAATGTATCCACAATAATGTCTTCTGTAAATTCTTGCTTGCAAATAATTGCTCTATGGTAATTCACGAAAGGTGTTTCAGTAATTGTGGTTTCGATATTAGCGATTTTGAATATTATCTGATTTCTATAATAATTGATTGGATTCTCTGTAAAATGAATATAGAAATCGTCGGAAGTATCGGCGGAATGTACCGTTTGAGAGTCTGATGTGTTGTCGGCGTCCGTGTTATTAGTAGATGGGGGGTTATTCTGTTGGGATGCAGTTTCTGGTTCTTCTGGTTCACTAGTGGTGTCTGAAATTGAAGAGCTCTCATTATTATTGGTGTCAATATTCTCAATACAAAGGCTATTATTAGGCTCGATGAAGATATTTTCTGAAAGTGAAGTGTTATCATTATTACTGATATTAACGTTATCTAACTGTGGGTTTCCTGTTTGGCCATCATTTTTCGTTACGGAAGTGCTAGGGTTACCTGAAAGGAGAGGATGTATATTACTTTGCATGTCTAAATTGGTTTCAATTTTTCTGCTGAGGGCGTCAGCAACCACGTTCGTTTTTCCTTGACGATACTGAACTTCGTAGTCGAAATTCTCCAAGTCTAGCCGCCATCTCAATAATTTTGAGTTTTTGGTTGAGTTTTTTATAAAAGTCAACGGTTTATGGTCCGTTATTAAGGTGAACTTGTTCCCGTACAGATAAGTGCGGTATTTATTCACAGCCCACATGATTGCTAAGGCTTCCTTCTCTGTGGTTGAATAGTTAATTTCAGTTTTATTTAGTGTTCTGCTTCCGAATGCAATCGGTCTTTCAACTTTGTTCTGTACTTGTGACAAAACTGCGCCAAGAGCGTAATTACTTGCGTCTGTTGTCAGAATGAATGGAACACTAAAATCTGGATATGTGAGGATTTGGTCTGAAGTTAGGATTCGTTTTAATTTTTCAAATCCATTTTTGTATAGTTCGTCGTTTACATTCACCTTTTCTTCTTTTTTCAAATATTTGGAAAGAGGTTTCGCTAGCTTAGCATAATCCTTTATGAATCTTCTATAGTACCCCGTGAGGCCTAAGAATTGCTTAATTTCCTTTTGCGTAGTTGGCAGTTTCCATTCTAAAATTTTTTGAATCTTGGAGGGATCTGGTTTTACCCCTTGAGGTGTGATAATATGGCCCAGAAATTCTGCCTCGCGTCTTAAAAACTCGCACTTGTCCAGCTGAATTTTCAAGTTAAATTCCGAGAGTCTTTGAAGTACTTTCGCAACATTTTTAAGGTGGCTTCTGAGGTTATGCCCAATGATAATAATGTCATCGAGATAAACATAGCAAATCTCGCCGATGTAATCCTGTAGGATATGATTCATTGCCCGCTGAAAGGTTGCGGGTGCATTTTTCAGACCAAAAGGCATTCTAGTAAATTCGAAGTGGCCTTGGTCTGTGGTAAAAGCGGTTTTAGATTGATGTCGTGGGTCCATTTCGATTTGATGGAACCCTGACTTCAGATCTAGGGTCGTGAAATACTCCGATTTCCCTAGTCTGTCCAATATGTCCTCTATTTGAGGGATAGGAAATTTATCGCCAATTGTTTTTTCATTGACTTTTCTATAATCAATGACAACGCGAACTTTGCGTTTCCCAGAAGCGTCGGGCTTCTTTGGGACTACCCAGATGGGGGATGAATATGGGCTTGTTGAGTGCTGAATAATATTGTTATCGAGAAGTTCTTGGATCTGTTCTTCTACGTCTTTTCTAAATGCTCGTGGATACCTATAAGATTTTGTGTATACGGGTTGATCGTTGGTTGTTTCAATTTTGTGTTTTATTGCGGTTGTTGCTGTTAGTTTTTCGTTTTGTTTCAAAAGAACGGATTGATTTTGAAGGATTACTTTAAAAAGCTCTGTTTTCTCTAGCCTTGATAAATGACTCGTTCTTATAATGTTTTCGAGGGTTTTTTCCGTAATTTGATTATTCGGTTCAATTGGGATGGGGATAAGTGTTTCGAAATTATTAATTTTGAGTTTAAACTTTTCTTTGATGACAGGTGGGGATTCTTTATCTGTTATGACTTTAATTGTTGATTTGTTGTTGAGTGACTTGTAGAGGCCTGGTGTGATTGTTACTGATTTGTAAAGTTTTTGAAAAGTTGGTACCAGCCAGTCACCATTTCCTGTTGTGTTAATTTCTATCGTATGAGAATAAATTTTCTTTGCTGGATAGTATTTTTTGTACGGTATTACTAATTTACCGAGAGTAATGGTTTCCTTTTCAAAATTAATTTTTGCATCGGTTTCTGCTAGGTATTGGGAACCCAGGAGGCCGTCGAAAAAAGGGTGAAAATCAAGTTCGTAAAATGTTTGTATCGGAACTTCGGGTCCAATGAGGTTAGCTTTTCCTTTTTGGTTAGTCTCGTGGAAACCCGAAACATTTTTTATCTTTGTATTTTTGGTTGTTTTTATATTTGTTAGGATATTGGGTTTTATGACATTTTTGTTGGCCCCTGTGTCTATTAAAATATTAATGATCTGATTAGTATTTTTATTTGTGCATCGTATGTATGGTAAATAATTCAAGTGTTTGTTCTTTGTTTGTGGATTAGACAAAAATTTATGTCTACGTCTTCAATATCGCTTTCGCTTTCTGACTCAGAGTTGTTATCCGAATGGGCAGTTTCATTATTGTTAAGTTGACGTCTATTAAGAGTCAATCTGCTTTTGACAGAACTTGTGTCCATCGGCTGTGGAGGATCTTTGGCAGGCTCCACCTTTTTATCATTATTTTTATCGAACTGCGGTTTTTTATAACCTCTTTCCTGGTATTTAAAATCTCTTGGTTTTTTAGATAGTGCTTCTATATTGGTAGCTGTTACTTCTTTACACTTAAATTTGCAAACGAAGGCATAAGCTGCCTCCATGTCTTCTGGCCTAGCAGCCTGTGCGTATCCGAAGTATGGTTCTTTGAGGCCCGCGAGAAAAGCTGCCAGGGCATCTTCTTCTATGAATGCATTAATTGCATCCCAATGTTCCTTGTATTTGGGTTTCTGTTTTGCAAGAGACTTAATGTTTTGACAGATCTCTTTGCAACGATTATAGTATTTATGTACTGACATATTGTCAGTCATTTTGGTTTGCCACAATTGGCTCTTGTAGAACGTAAGCTCTTGACGATCGCCAAGGGCATTAGTTAGAATTTCTTTTATCTCTTCGAATTTTTGCGGGTTGCCAGCGAGACATATAATGTCCTTCGCTTTCCCCTATTTTATTTACAACAGCAGTGACGAATATTTCGTACTGATTTTCCGTCACTAAATCTTTAAAAACGTTCAGCGTGTTTTCCGCTGTTGTTAACCATGCCGTAAGTTGCTTTCTGTTCCCATCGAATTTTGGGATAGATTTAATGGGATCTGGTATCTTGAAAAGTGTGTCAACTGTTATATTGGCACACCGTTGTTGTGTGTTTAGTTGTGCATTATTCGCTTGCGCCTGGCCTTGCGATAGAGCATTTAATACTTGTTGTTGTTGTTCTTGCTGTCTTCTCATCTCTTCCAGCAAGCGGGTAAGTGTACCTACATCGGCTGCCAGCTGATCCATATTATTGGATTCTTTTTTGCTGTCTTGCAAAAAGAGGTTTTGTAAATCGGGTATGTTGTCAATTGGAATGTGTGAGAATTCAGCACTTTCCTCGCTATCTAGCTCTGACTCGGTGCTACTGTCAGTAATTTTTGCTTTAACTGATTTCAACAGTTGCCTTGTTTTTTTCAAAGCAGTTACCTTAGAGATTTTTGGCATCAGGGTTAGCCTAAAAATCGATAACAAAATTTTACTTTGAAAATAAGAATTTTGGGGAGAAAAAAAAAAATTCGCCTATCTGGTAGTACGAAATTTCTATGGAAGCACACTAAATGTGTTATCTCACTTCCTAGGAGCACACCAAAATTGTGTCGTCTCGCTCCTCTACCTAACAATGTTAGGGACGTGATTGATTTTAATTTCACTAGGCAAACTGCCGCAATGTGTCTATCTAGTAGTGCACTTTTCGTTTTACGTTATTCACAAGATGTAAAGGAGATTAAATTACTCACGATTTTCTGCTGTCGTGGTTGTCACGTAAGTCGGGCTGACGTTGCTGGTACGCCAGGTGTAGTGCGTGGGGGATCTTCGACTCCTAAAACGGCGGTTTCCAACCTTTGTTGCCGCGGATGCGTATACTATCGATAAGCACTTTATGTCACTTCTGTCCAGTATTTGCGAGATCACTTTGAGATAGGTTATTAATCTATCACTTTCCACTGTTTTACACACTATCACTCAGCCGACTCCGGACGGCTGCGCCAATTATGAGCGGTGAAGTCCGATCACAATAAAAAATTATTTCAATTCTTAAACTCTAATGTACATTTAAACTGAACTATTCACTGTAAAACTAAACTTAGAACTGCCTGATTTTCTGACTGCCGGTCATACTTATGCCCTACTAATTGCTGAATCGGTGTAAACGTAATTCTGCTGATGGTTGCTACTCGATGCTCGGTGGTGTTGACTGGCTCGTCGCGTGGAATCGCATGTTGCTATGCAGTCGGTTGATATGCTTATTTGTCGAAATGTTGAATTGATGAATGCGCAGATTTGGTGGGACTCTGTTCCATAACTATATAAAAAAATATTTTTTTTTTTTTTTCCCTCGCTGCCCCACCTTACCGGTGTCTCCGATTGTTTTTTTCCTTTTGCCCCACCAAGGTGTAGAAAAATTTTCATAAGGAAAGTTGAAAAATGTTCAAGGAAAAGCCAGAAAATTGGAAAATTCGTAAGAACGACCTTTTTAAATACAAAAAAAAAAATCAAATTGTCAATTCTGGCATACGAATGATATCCAACTAACACTACCAACATCGACTCACGAATAAGCCATCAACACACATTGGCAGCGCAAGGCACATGCACGAGTACTTGCAGGATGCGATGATATCCGGAATTATGGACGGCCGGATTTGTTTGTTACATTCATTTGCAATCCAAAATGGCCACAGATAACGGAATTATTGCATACCGGTCATTCAGCAAGCGATCGTCACAGCACGAGTGTTCAAACAACATCTACGATGTTTGGTGGTCTTTATCTGTTAGATGCTGGATGTACTCTGTTGAGTGGCAGAAAAGAGGTTTCCCGCACCCACACATTCTTCTTTGGATGGTGGACAAGATTACACCAGATGAAATTGATAACATCATATTTGCGGAAATTCCTGATCCTGAGATAGATCCACAGTTATACGAAGTGGTGAAGACCAATATGGTTTATGGACCTAGCGGACACTACAATCCCACTTCGGTTTGTATGTCTGACAATAAATGCACGGAACGCTATCCACTCTATTGGCGTCGCTCGCCAGATGACAATGGCAGAACATTCATCACTCAATTTAGAGGAGAAAATACCGAAGTTGAGAACATATGGATCGTATCATATTCGCCAATATTGTCTAAGACATTCAAAACACATATCAATGTTTAGTATTGCAGTTCGGAGAATTCGATAAAATACGTTTGTAAAGCGTGATTCGATCAACATTTGGTCGACTTAAACTTGACGCATTCCTTTCATCGTGCATTCAAAAATATTGCACACCCCTCATTTTGAAGATATGTGCGTGTAGCATCATGCCTCTTTTTTTTTATTTTGAGATTTCCACTTCAGTTATCAAAATGTCGTCGAAGGAAGAGAAGCAACGCATCAAAATTTTGCACGTGCATGGCAAAAATCCAAACTACTCTCAAATAGAGTTGCCCGCTGTTTCGAGCGGAATCCCAACCTCTCCGACTGGGATGTCGCAAAGAAGCTGGGAGTGGCGCCTTTAACCGTGGATAGAGCTTAAAAACGAGCTAGACTGTCGACTTACAAGAAAGTGGGGACTCCAAATAGCGACGATAAACAAAACACGTCGGCCAAAGCACGATCGCGAAAGTTGTACAAGACGATCCTGACGAAGTTTGATTGCGTGGTACAGGACGATGAAACTTACGTCAAGGCAGACTTGAAACAGCTTCCTGGACAGGAATTTTATACGGCAATCGGACGGGGAAAGGTGGCAGATATTTTCAAGCACATTAAACTGTCAAAGTTCGCGAAGAAATATCAGGTGTGGCAGGCCACCTGTACCCGTGGCTTTAAGAGCAACGTTTACATTGCAACCGTAACCATCAACCAGAAAATTTATCTGAGCGAGTGCCTACAAAAACGTCTTCTGCCTTTCCTGAAGCGACACAATTGTTCCGTTCTCTTTTGGCCGGATTTGGCAGCTTGCCATTACGAAAAAATCAGTGGGGTTGTGTTTAACACACAACCGGTTGACGTAGACTACGTTAACCCGTTTGATTAGTTTCGTAGTGTACTGTTCTAATGGGACGTTGGGTTAGCATAAATAAGTGAGAAAGTATGTTAGAACATGCTATGATTAGCTTCTTAGAAATTATTTGGCAGCCGTGGAAAGGGACGTTTGGTTTGAATGTTAGTATGATGAAAGGGCAACAATTGTGCTGCCTGTAGTGATTGTGTTGATATGATCGACCAGCTGGAGACCATTATCCATATCGCGTAATCTCGAAAATCTATTGATAAATGATAAAGCTTTAAGAGTTCACACTGTTTCAGTTACTTTTAAATGTTGATTTGACCTCTACCCTTGCCGTAAGGCCTAATCTGATCAAAATAGCGTTGATGTTTGTCCTCAAAGATCGTTAGTATATTAATCTTTTATCGGTAATCGGTAAGAACCAAACATTCAAATCAAACAAACTCTCTCAAAATTAAATTGGTCGTCCTGAAAAGGACGGATTTGAAATGGTCCGCATTTGGATTAAAACCCTCTCTGCGCCTTACTAAAAGATGTCTAGCCAAATATCACACACACACAAGCACCTTATTTCGCCCCTAGTAGTAGCACCCACCGGCTGGCTACAAAGACATTATTTGCCCAAGCAACCGGCTGCCTAGCACACCACAGCATAATTTATGGCTGCCTAGCAACGGTTGTCTAGCCAACGGCTTGGTAACAACAGACTGCAGCGCAATCAGCTACAGTGCACTTTCTATGGTGCTAGCCACCGTCAGCTGCCTAATCCAAATTGGCGTCTTGCCGCGCTCTGCTGAATGAAACTTGTGCACCCTCCAGGGTACATGCTATCGCCCGGCGCCAGCTGCCAATCCATACTGGCTCGATGCTCCGCACAGCTTCAGTACTGCAACACGAATGAGAAAATTTGCGAAGGTGTACCCGTCTTATATCGTTCACTGCTGCATATGAGACCTCCCTTGCTTACGTTTGAAATCTGTGATAGTAAAATTGAGTGCATTTAGTAAATTTACTCTGAAAAATCGGCATTATAAGACATCACCTCATATTTTGGTTATTTTCTAAAGCTTAAAATTGTTAACGGATAATGTTTGATTAATGAATTGATACGCGGGAAAGTTTCCAATCGATTGATGTAAACATCTTGAAAGTCTATTGAGTATTTATTCAGTAATTAGCGTTTAATTTGTAACGACATTTCGTGACGGTCGCTGATTTTTAGATTTTCAATTGACACCCTACCCTTCCCGTAAGACGTAGTCTACGTCAAAAACGGAGTGGTATGCCGCCCACAACACCCCACAAGTGCCCCCGGACAAGAACCCCCCCCACACCCCAGAGCCCCCCCCACCCAAACAATATTGGGCCACCCTCACCCGGAACCTTAAGAAGGCTCAAAAAGCTGTTGTGAGCGAGAAACAGTTCAAGGCAAACGGGCGTTCTGCGACAGATAAAGTGGACAAGGAGATTGTAAAAAATCTTATGGCAGCTGTTAAACGAAAGAACCGGCAATTTGCATTCGGTATAAAGGAAGCTTAGCTGAATATTTCTCCTATATTCTTTATTAACTGAACTTGGAAAAGAAAAATAGTTTGACTCATTAATAAAAACGTTGTTCGACCAAATTTTGATCAGAATACCCTTTAAGTACGTCACGTCATTATTGGCATTGAACGAGATGAGATCAGCAAGTATCAAATGGATCGATCCGTGAACTGCATGGAGCGCTCTGGAGAATATTTTCTCTTGCAATTCATGAACGTTTTCCGACTGTTGTGCATCTCGCAGTTCATTTGGAGAATGGCCAAAGAGTGTAATTCAACCCAGAGAATGCAGTACTTGCGCCAGTGATCGATTTACGAGAGCATCGCCTTATTCGGAAATGCCTTGATATTATACATGGAATGCATTGTCGAATTTGAGTTATTGCGGACTGTGAATGGTACGGAGTGTGCAACTTTTCAGGAAGCATTCCAGCAGTTACAATGGCTGCAACATGATAATTACTGGAATCAAACGATGGGCTATGCGATAGCTGCTTCACATGCGACTGAATTTCGTACACTTTTCACGATGACCATTTCGACATGTGAGCCTTCAAATCTGCGTTAATTATGGGATATGTACGAAAATGACTTCGCCGTAGACATTTTACATCGCATCCGAGTGGCAATAGGGAATTTCGAATTGCAAATGAACGGTGACATCTACAATGAAGCATTGGTGTTGATTGAAGATTTGTGTTTGCTTATTAGTGGCAAACTATTTACTGAAATTCATTTGCCTGAGCCAAATCGTCAGACCAGAGATGTACTGAATCGTGAATTGGAACGTGAGCGTGCATACGTATGATGTATGATGATGTATGATATGTACTACCACCCATTGTAGCACGGAAACTAAGTCCGACAGCAATGGGCTCTCCCCTCTGTTAGACTTGATCAAGCTTTAATAACCACTGATTATCCTTGTCATGCCGTTGTAAAAGGGGTTGGGTGGATCGATATGCAACATCACTTATACGTATCCACAGGGATATAAAGAATCTCCTTCCAACAACAAGACTGAACAATTGGTCAAAAGAGCAAGCTATCTAACATGAGGATGCCCCAATGGGCGGGGAGAAGAGCCCGCCCTCTATTCACAAACTGTTAGCAATGGGGAGTTGGCATTCCCGCTCTCCCCATCCAGAGTGCTTCAATCGGGTGCCCTGATGGTCCCTCCCATTCCCATGAAATATTTATATAATAGTGTATACATGTATATGTAAATGAAAAATACTACAAGCACTCGTATCTATTATATATGATATTCATTCGGTTGATCCTGAAATGCAAGAAATGTTGTAAAGTGTTAAAGTGGCGCTTAAGCACGTTTTCGTTCGTTTTCAGCGAAAGCAGCAATTCACCAAAATCTTGATTTGAGGTATCCTGAAAAAGTTTGTTAAATCTATTGAAATTTTACAAAACTAACATTTATACATTTTAATTTACTGTTGCCATGGTCACTATTTGCTTGATGCTGATTTTATAACAGCATTCCGCTTTTATGTTTGCTGATTTAATAGTTATTGCTACCGAGTTAGGAATGGGAAGATTTAACTGGAAGGGAATTTAAGATAAATGGGCACAAAGAAAAACAATAAGTAATGTTTATATCATCTATGAAGTAAAATCAATAAAATAATATTAACAAATATAATGATATTGTATGTTATGATGAAGTAATGACAAAGATTGAATGTAAAATCAAACACTAGCCAAATGGCACACAGCGCTGCATGAATCAGCTCAGCTCAGAATTGGTAAAAAGTCCATTTGCAAACCGGAAATGAAAAATACATTCAGCAATAAGTGCAAAAGCCTACCACAGCTGTAATATTCTGCGTTATATACTGGACATATATGGAATGCTTGATGTCATTAATTGAAGGGATATTTCGTGTTTAAGCCAGATACCGCCTAAATCAGGTTTTTTGTATGAAAATGTGAAGGGTATGATATGATGGAAATAATACGATGTTGTAACGAAATACTACATAATGTACATATAATAATTAAATGCCGCTATTTGCCTCTTCC
This sequence comes from Aedes koreicus, assembly GCA_024533555.2. NCBI lineage: Eukaryota > Metazoa > Arthropoda > Insecta > Diptera > Culicidae > Aedes > Aedes koreicus. The sequence goes on along the minus strand of JAHHFK020000927.1, from coordinate 54,870 downwards.
GCTGCGATGTTAGATGATTGAAACTCTAAAATAGCGAAAATTCCAACGTGATATAATGAAATGAAATTGATCACCTGGCCTCCTAGCAAAATAACAAAGAAAATTTAGGCAAATAAATTTCATATGAGTATGATTACTGCTCAAAAACGGAAACTCAATAAATCCAAAACGATTTTTTTTTGTAGAATTTGTCGTATATATTCCCCTCTCTAAAAAAAAAAGGTAAAACCCATCCTATCTTTTCAAATACATAACGTGAGTTAGGTGGGCCAAAACTTACAACGATGCAAATGCAAAGCTGAAAATAACATAAAAAAATATTGTGAAGGAATATTATAAAATAAAAATAAAATAAAAATTTTAATTTTTATATTTTCTTTGTGTCCGCTTCTGCTGTTATAGGAGGAGCTGTTATACAATATCAGAGCAGGAAGAAAAAAAACAAATCCCACCCAACAAACCCCAACACGATATTTTAATGAAACAACGAAAAAAAAATTCCTTTTTTTGAGGCGGAGAAAGATTTCAGCATGCTACTTATCCGGGGTCACGCTGCCTACCTCGCCTTTACAGAAACAAAAGCGTTCACGAAAATGAAAACGGACCGTGAACTAGTTCACGTTTTCAGGATTTTTACCTAAAAACGTGATTTAGTTCATGATTACGTGATTCAGTTCACGGTGTATTTTTGCTTGTTCTCGAATCCATGACTGCAGTTCACGGATCTGGGCACGGATTTTTTTCCGTGTTGGTGCGGCTGCCACCTAATGTATAGTTGACGCGATACAGCGTTTCTTACTCAACCGTTGGATGCCAAGACAGACGCTGTATGAGCTGCACCTCCTTGGTGGACAGACGCTCGGAACGCACCTCCTCAATCTAGCTGAAGTCAGAAGGACAACAGTGCCCAGGCTGCACTACCAGCTAAGTACGCAACCCTTAGCTGGCGGTCTTTGTCATCTCTTGACCCGTGGAAGCATGAGGTAGGAACTTGTGAGGACCATAGAACGTGAGCGTGCATACAACAGAATAACTTTGAAACAACAAGTACAAAGAAATGTCCCATTATTGAATGAGCAGCAAAAGAGTGCGTGTGATAAATTGATGAAGGCTGTCGATGATGGAAACGGTGGGCTATTTTTTCTTGATGCTGGGAAAACGTTCCTGATATCATTGATTTTGGCAGCAATACGATCTCAAAATGGCAGTGTGTTGGCTCTCGCATCGACTGTAATTGCTGCAACGCTACTGGAAGGTGGAAGAACGACACATTCGGCACTGAAGCTTCCGTTAAACATGCAAATCAACGAACCACCTGTTTGCCACATTTCAAAGCAATCACCTATGGCAAAAGTGTTGAAAAATTGTAAACTGATGGGATGAGTGCACAATGGCTCACAAACGGTCTCTTAAAGCACTTGACGGAACATTGAAAGGTAATGATACTGTTAGCAGGCGATTTTAGATAAACACTTCCCGTTATTCCGAAATCAACAGCGGCGGATGAATTGAACGCATGTCTTAAGTCATCGTATCGAGTGTTCCTGCAACAGGATAGAACCGCAGAAGTATTCTCTAAAGAACTGCTAAGAATTGGAAATCGACAAATTCCGGTTGATACTTCCAGTGGTTTGATATCAATTCCACCTGCCATTTGCCAATTTACTTCAACGAACGATGAACTCATCACGAATGTTTATCCGAGCATTGGCCAAAATTATCGTAACTACGATTGGTTGAGTGCATGCGCAATTTAAGTTTTCGAAAATACCGATATTAATGACTTAATCTGGATGATTCAAAATCTAATTCCAGGAGATTTGCGCCCATACAAATCGATCGATCGTGTTGACAATGAAGCCGAAGCCGTGATTTATCCAGTGGAATTTCTAAATTCTTAGAATTCGCCTGGCATGCCGCCGCATCATTTGCGTCTCAAAGTTGGATCTGCCATTTTATTCCTCATCCTTCTCTTAATATATATATGCGCACAAAAAATACACCACCCATCCCCGCACACACCCACAAAACACAGGCCTCCCCCCCCCAAAAATTTTTCACAATTTCACCCCCCCCCCCGTACCATTTTACACCCTCCCCAACCCCCAAAAACGGACGGGCGGCCCCGTAACCCGGGACCCCTCCCCCTTACCCCCGGGATAATGAGAATCTCCTTCCAATGCAGGGATGCCAGATATTTTTTTCAAATGTCTGCGATAAAAATTTGAAATGTCTGGGAATGCCTAAAAAAGTCTGTAAATTTTTATTCTTTCCAAAATTAGACTTCTTTCGACGAAAGACGTAATAAGCGAGTGAGTTATGCCATTTTCGCTATATGTATGATTATGTAAACATTTCTGCATCTATTTCTTGGATTGTATGCAATCTTACCATATTGTTTCAGAGTTATGAAGTGACACTTAAGATTGAAGCATTCGCATGGATGACACAATTTTCTATAGTTTTTTCCCCCTATAACGTTCTCTCCAGTTTTGTTTTTTAAAATAAAAATTTAGTTTTCAATTGATAAATTCAAAAACTTTCTTTTCTTTGTCCAAAAATAACGATTGAATTACAATGAATTACAGAGTCAATTTTCCATTACATAAGTTAAAGAGTTGAATTCAATTTTGTTTATTTCATTAATAAAAAAAAACACTACGTAGTGTAGTGTTACTTATTGTTATGAAATAAAATGTTTGAGTAAGAAGAAATTTTCAACGTAGGACTACGTTTCTCTTTTCTATACCGGGAGTCATTTCAAAATTTTGAAAAATGAGTTTACCGTAATGCTCTGAAATGTTTTTGAACGTTAATAACTTTCGTTCGACTGAACGGATTGACTTCATTTATACACCATTTGATTAGAAAAACTTACAAATTTGTTGTATTAAAAATTCAATAAAGTGCTATTAGTATCAGTAGTTAAATTTTTTACTTCAAAATGACCTACTTTTGCTTCCATAAAAAACTGCATATGAACAGGTTCAAAATAAGTTCTTCCCTTTCCGGGTCCTCAGAATCAAGTAACAAATTGTCTTCTTTTGTTTTATTATGAATCTTGATTCGTACTTCGTTTTCGTACCTCTTCTTTCTGGGCTATGCTATGAAAGCTAGTACATATCAAGCGAGTCGAACCGAAATGAGTTCAGTATTCGACACTAGCTCTCAGCTGGTGGTTCAGACAAGGCTTTGCCCACCCGCCAAAGTCCACGCGAAAGGTGTCAAAGTATGTTTTCATTGAATGCATTCGATATGGTCAGTTAAGAGCTGCATTTAAGATGACTGAAGAGATGACTGGACCTGGAGGGGGGATGGTCACGATTTCTGGCCTCCACATATTAGGGGCTGCCGTAAAATAAGTTACACTTATTCTTTCGTGTGACATAGACTTAGGACCAAACTTAAACCCACAATTTGATTGCCCCCGGGCTCCAACAACTGTTTATTCAGCCTATGTTTTCATGTTTATTCAAATAATGTCTACCTCATTTATCGCAAAAGTTCCTGATATAACCCACCTAAATTTTTTTGTAGTTAAAGTCGAGGGGCTGCAAACTTGCGTGTCTTCGATTGATCTACGGGTATTGAAAAGGTGCATTTTATATTTTTGTTTAAATATTTATGTTTTATCGTGTACGTGTATTGATTGGAGAATTGAGTGTTATTTTGCGTATTGTGAATTTTAGGCAGCATTTTAGTCTAGTATAAGATTTGTTTTTTAACCCACTCACTTTGGACTTATCTATCTGTATCATATTATTTTTTTTCGTATTTTGACACGAAGGTATACATTTTTTAAAGCTTGTATTTATGGTTTGGTTGATGGATAGAGTTGATTTCTTCTTAGTTGTCAGGTACAACAGTCATTTCAAAACAGTCTTAGTGCACTTAAATACCATTATTTGAAATTTGAAAATACATTCCAAATGTCTGTAAAAGTCTGCAACATAAACAATATGTCTGCGAAATGTCTGTATCGTTAAAAAAGTCAGCAACAAAAATGAAAAGTCTGCGAATTTGCAGACATGTCTGTAAATATGGCATCCTTGTTCCAATGCTAGAATCCTACAACCTAATATCGAACAAGCGTGAGGACTTCCCAATGAGTGGGTAGTAGAGCTCGCCATCAATTCACGAATTGTTAATGACAGGGAGTTGGCAATTCCACTCTCCCCATCCAAATTGCTTCAATCCGGTGCTCTGATGGTCCCTTCCCAACCCTTTTTATTTGATGTATAATATAGTGATGTTCATATAATAATGTAGAGTATTTTTCTTTATAATAATAATCTTACCTTCCCTGGTCTACCTGGTTGTAAATAATATAATATGATGAAATAACTGATACAATGATAGACATATGAAAATTATATGCTGCTTGGTGCCTCATTACAGCTCAATCATTGGTAGTTGAATGTAACTCCGGAATGTGAAACCTTTTTTTGCCAAACCATTTCGTAATTAAATGAAGTACAAACATGCATTATGGCATTTAAGTTTATACTAAATAATAAAAAAATATGTACGTATTTATAACATATGGGTCATAATCAGCAGAATTGAAAAGCATTTATTAATTTTAATAATATCCAATGATCTAATTTAATAGAAAAGAACCTTGAGCTACAATGACAAAAAATAGCTATACTATCTGGAACAAATTTCCTTGTACCCTTGAAGCAGAAATTTAATTATTATTATCATTATTTTTAATAATAATTTCAATATGTTTTTAATAATATACAATGATGAAAATAATACGGTGTTGCAATAAAATACTAAATAATGTATATATAATTATAAAATGCAGCCCTTTGCCTCTTGGGCGGCGGTGTTAGTTGCTTTAAACTCTGAAATAACGCAAATTTCCAATGTGATATAATGGAACATAGTTGATCTCCTGGCAGCCGTTTTTCTAGGAAAATGTAAGCAAACAATAAGGCGAAATAAATTCCCTATGAATATGATTATTGCCTAAAAACGGAAGCTTGATAAAAACAAGACGAAATTTGATTTATCCGCTAACTTTTGTTTCCCACTGGGCCCATACATGATTAATTATGCCTGTCTAATAGAAGATGTAGGATGAATGTTAGGTTTTGTATTTTTAATTGTCTTATGATAAAGAAGGGAAAAAATTGCATTAAAAACCATCGTATCTTTTCATATACATAGCGTGAGTTAGGTTGGCTTGGACTCACAACGATACATAAATGCGAAGCTGAAAATATCATTAAAAATAAAGGGCGAACACGAAATTATTGCGACACCGAAAATGTCATGCCAATTTTCTTATAATGTTTAGAATCAAACCAAAATTTTAGGGTAGTTTTATACATATATTTACTTCAAAAATCAAAAGAAAAGTTAATCGATGGAGCCTTGAGTGTAAAATTGAACGCATTTTCGCTTGATGCCCTCCATCAAAGTCTTTACAGTGTCATCCGGTACCAGTTTCTCAGTTTTTTTTCCATTTTCTTAACATGTCCTTCTCGTCTTTGACTGTCTTCTTGCTCTTCCGATGTTCCCGATCCTTCATTGCCCAGTACTGCTCCGTCGTGCGCAGCTCCGGACAGTTTGGCGGATTCATGTCCTTTGGAACAAAATGGACAGAATTGGCCTCATACCACTCCAGGACACTTTTAGAATAGTCGCATGATGCCAAATCTGGCCAAAATAGCGGAGCTTCGTCGTGCTGCTGCAAGAACGGCAAAAGGCGCTTCTCGAGGCACTCGTAGATCTCGCCATTTACTGTGCCCTTTGTCACGAAAGGCTTACTCCCCGGTCCGCAAGAGCAGATGGCCTGCGTAGGCGTAGCCAGGTTTTCGAATAGGGGGGGGGGGGGGGGGCAAGCTTAGTTTTTGACGTAGGACTACGTCTGTGTTTTCAATACTGGGGTACACGTTCAAATTGCGAAAATTTGGAGCGTAACGAAAAATATATAGGTTTTGAACGTTTATAACTAAGTCATTTCACGATCGATTTACAAAATGTTTTCACCAATCGATCGGAACATTTTCTACGCTTCGATTCCAATATTTAAATCTATTGATTTATAACACTCAACTAATGAAATTAACGCAAATATAAGGTAATGTCTTATTATGTCGATTTTTTTCAGAGTAAATTTACCAAATACACAATCCTTTTCTAGCACAGATTTCATATTTAAGTAACGAACGTCTCCTAGGCATCCATGAAAGTTATATGACGGGTACACCTTCGCATTTTATTTATTATTTATTATTTATTATCACCGTCTTCGACAACGAGATCGTACAGACTGTACTTATTCTAACTTAACTTATGTAACTAAACAATTCGTATAATTCGGTTTTTAAAAATACTCCTGGACATGTTAAAATCAAACTCGTCAGAAATGTCATTGAATGACCGAATACAAGCGTCAAGAGGGTTGTTCTAACCGTAATTGGTTCGGTGATACGGAACAGCAAGCAGTTCCGAAAGCGTCGTGGAGGAATGTTCAGCGGTACCTGCTCAAGAAACCTAAATTTTTGTTGGTCACTATTTCAAAGGCAGTCACTAAAAAGTCACTATTGTCACCGAAAAGTCACTAAAGTCACTATTTTCCGAAAATTGGTCACTAAAGTCACTTTTTTTACTTTTTTATTATTCGAATATCATTTCAATTCAGACAAACGAATCCTGAACATGGAAACTAATTATTGGTGTTTGGTTCATTTTTAGAACAGTATGGGGAAATGCACTTTCCGCCCTGAATGGTTGCAGAAAACTAATCCTTATGACTGCCTTGTTTCGGAGTAGGCCCGAAAACATAGCGATAACGAAGTGTTCTGTACAATTTGCGGTAAGGCCTTAACAATATCCAGGCTTTTTCTGGCTTTTGAGCAGCACGCAAATATTGCGAGGCATAAGGAGGGAAGGATGGTTCTTCGTGGTCCAAGTCAACTGTGGCTGTGTCGTGATCGCGAATCAAAATCGATCGGCAACGAGCAGCCCTCCTCATCTGGTGCGTTGATTTCTCAAGTGCAGCTCTTAAGTACACGAGATGCAGGAACTAAGGCTGAATTGATATGGCTATTGAAATGTATTGCATCTGATTTTCCGGCTGCATCCTGTGATGGAATTTGAGATACATTTTGTGCTATGTTTCCGAATGCGGTGCCTGCAGATTTTTCATTGAGCAGAATTAAGGCTCTTTATTTAGTGACTGTTGCTTTAGCACTTTTTCCGGGAGATTACGCTGAAAGATGCGCGTAATTCTCTGTACATCTTATGCTACGACGCGACAACGAATTCGGCTGGGAAAAAAATAATTACAAACAACCATTCGCTACTGGTCAAAGTCGAAGTCCCAGATTGTTTCAACGCATCTTCAAACGTTCTTCATCGGTTCTGCCAAAGCCGGGGATATCCTTGATAAGTTGAATGATGCTTTGCAGAATGCTGTATTACCGCAGAAAATCTTCTCATGCTGAGGCAGTTGAGGCTAGCCATCACGACTAGAAGAGTTTGAGAAAATACAGCAAGAGCTTGGATTGCCGTCCCACCGGTACATTAAACTCGTCACATCAAGGATTTCCTCAAAACAACAGAATAATTATTTATTTAACAGGGCCCGCGAATCTCAAGTCTATCCCAATAACATGTCCGTACGAAGCTACGTAGTATTCAAGAATCGTAAGATAACCAGAGTATGAAAGAGGAGGTGTGTCGAGTCGAGGCGGCATCACTCGTTACAGGCAGTACGTCTCCATCCACTGGAGTGCGGGGAACAAGAGTTTGGAAAGAAAACGGGGGGAAGAAACAACTTTGATCACAAATCGTCGAACAGGTTTAAATACAATACCGGGACCCCTGTTTGAAAAGCCTAAATTGAAAACACCGGCGTCGAAGTGAATGGGTAACTAGTTCAGTACAGTAGTGCTAAAGCAATTTTGAACCTTTGTGCTGAGCGCCGAGTATTTGCAATTTTAGCTGTTCAAACTCGCAAAAGGGAGAATCCCCAACTATTGGACATCAGGTCTGTAGATGGCGACAACTAGACAACATTAAATGCGTTAAAAGCTAAATGCTTTCCCATCTAGTTCTCATCCCCAAAGAACTGCTCATGATGGCTACCAAAGCATATGCCAATTATAAGCAGCATTTGGAACATCAAACACTGAAAAGGAGGACGAATGAGAAGCAAAACGGAAGGAGCTAGCAAGGAAGTAAGAACAAAACAAGCAACAAATGAATAACTTAAAATCGTCGATAGAAAAGAAAGAAGAGGAGTTAAAGACTCTTCGCAAGGAACAGAACGAAAAAACGTGAAACGCTGATAAGTACGTTCTAATAAATGTGTTAATCATAGTACCCGATTTTTTATAAATGAATATTGTTTTTGTGAGCAAACACGCGCCTCAAAAAAGCCATTAAGAACCATAATATGACGGAAGAGGGGCTGGCTCAAGCAATGCTTGACAGAGTGTCAACTGTGCGAAAGCAACAGCTTTAGCAAAAACGAGCTACCGACCATGTTCAAGAAGCTGTAGAGAAAAAAGGCGAGTCTTTTCACAGGTTTCCTCGCTGTGAAACCAAAAAAATAGCAAACACTCAATAAAAAAAAAGTCAATTCTTATTAAATTTTAAGTATCCCAAAGTCACTATTTGGTCACTTTTTTATTGCTTCTAAGTCACTATTTGGTCACTATTTTCGACATTTTGGTCACTAAAGTCACTATTATTACATCAGATAACCGCTACCAGCCCTGCCTCTCACTTCTTCCCCTTATCCCTCTTCGGCCCCGACTTCTGGTCTCCCCCTCGTCGTGTCCTTCCGTACCCGCGGATCTGCCCCGTCTACCTACTTCTCTCGTGGTTCCCCGCCGTGAACCCTCCGGTTCAGCCTCTCTGGTGTGCCGGGTTCTGGCGGGTGGATTGATTTGCATGTGCTGTGCGCGCGCCTCCCCCCGCATTGGTGTGTGCCTCTTGATGGCCCCCGGGGCTTCCGATTCGGTCCCCGGCTTCGGGACCCGCCCAAATTTGATCTGCCGCCCCCCGGTCCCGCCGTCGATAACTGCGCGGTCCTCTCGGGCGGCGTGTCGAATCCCCTTCCATTCGCCAGTCTTTTGTGCGCTGGCGTCGCCGGTCGGCCCATCCTCCCGCGCGCCTTTTCTTCCCGCGCGTGGTATCCCTTGTGTGTGGCGGTGTCTGACCGCGCTCGGATTGGGTGTCCTTCCCCTTCTCGTCCAATCTCTTCCTTTGCCCCTATTTCTTGTCCTGAGGGCTGCGTTTCCACCCCGATAACCTCGCTGCGTCGGTGCCTTCACGGTGCTGTGTCCCGGCGTTTTCGGCCTGTGGATGCCGTCTGCCCGGTCCTTTTTTGCGCGGGTCTTCGTGGCGCGGTCGTGGGGGTGTGGGTGTGGATCGGGGATTGTGTGCGTCTTGCGTGTCGGCGCCTGCGCCCTGGATTCGGAGATTGCGGCTCTGATTGGCTGCTGGCTCGTGTGCTGCGTCGGATCGGGGTGATTTCTGTCCCCCCGCGCGTGGGTTCTGTTGCCTGGCTGGTCCGTCGTTTCTCGTTGTGGTTGCTTTTGCTTGTCGTGTCGCTTCGTGGTGTCGGCCTCCGGCTTGTGGGCGATGTCGTGCTTTCCTTGCTTTTTCGGTGGCGTGCTCGGGGTCCCCCGGTGGTGGCTGTTTGTTGCTTTTTTCGGGCCATCTTGCGCTTCGTGTTTGTCTAGCTGACGTGAATGTCTGTCCGACGCTGGTTTCCAGGTTGGCTGCTGTTTTTGCTGCTGTGTTTGAAATCAAATATAAAATTGTCAAAATTATCATCTATCGTAACAAAATTATTGTCGGTCACGTCAAACAATAAAACAAAAGGCGTGTGATGGTTGTCAATCTGTAACAGTGGAGTGGGGGGTTCGACCAGATCCAGATGTTCCGGTAAACTTACGAATGCAAGATCGAGTAATCTTCCTTTGGTGTTCAAAAATCTGTTAACTTGCCGTAAGCCCGCAGCGAACACGGTTTCGATGAGGGATTGTTCTTGCTCGGAAACAACGTTCGACGGAATGTAACCGTTAACCTCGTCATCCAATTGCCATCGCAAGTTCGGGAGGTTGAAGTCACCCAATGACAAAACGATATCGGTTTCGCTAGCGCTGTTTGTGAGATGCTGAACTGCTTTTGTATGGGCAGAATAAAGATCCGCGTGAAAGTTCGGGGGAAAATAATCAGCAATGATGTAGAGCGAACGATGCGTCGATCTTACGCAAACTGCAACTTGCTCAAGTCGTTCACATTCCACCAAAAGAATCACCTCGCAACGAAGGTGGTTTTTTACTGCAATCAATACGCCCCCTCCACGAGTATGTTGGCTTGTTGATGCACTGCGGTCACAACGGAACAACGCATATTCAGATGGTATTTCAGCACTATTGATATCCTCTCGCAGCCAAGTTTCCGTGAAAGCAATAACGTCATAGTCGCAGCTGATAAGCTGCAGGCGTAGCTGAACAATTTTGGTACGTAAGCCTCTCACGTTCTGGTAGTAGACCGAAATATTGGATTTTTGCCCAGCTTTAAAACTCGAAGGAGGAAGCTCAAGATTTCCACGTTGAGTCGAGCTAGAGTTTGTGACGAATGAAGCACTTTCTACTGCTCTTGAGGCTTCCGTTGTGCAATGACAATACTGGATTGGTGCTGGGTTGCTGGAATCGACAAATGCTATCGGAAGGGAGATGCTCAAATTGCATGCATACTTGCCGGCGATAACGGGTTGGAAGACCCCTTCTCCAAACTCATACACAGGGCCTGGATGGCTGAAGGTCGCTGGCAGGAGTGGCTCGACTGTGACGAGGGGATTTGGGGCTTCCATGTGGCTTACAGGCGTAAGCCGTACCTTTTGAATTAGTTTTTCGGTGATCGTGGAGCTGTGCAGAGTAGGATCTGCAGTTGGATCGTAACCGGCAGCAGCACTAGCGAGCACTCGTTGCCCAGAGAGGCGTTGGTGCCGATGCTCCCGTCAACCTCGCTGCGAGAAACATGGCTGCTGAAGCCTAAGATTTGGCGGGAAAAAGCCGCCCGTGACAACGAGACAAGAATCAACTATCCCACGTCACCTGCAGATGGCCACCCGCAACGACGAGTAGCTGAACCAATAATACCAAGAAGAAAGCCCAAGTTCAACCGCGAACCATGTTTCTCCCCCATCAACTAATTCCGTCTTTTTCAGGACGACCAAACCAATTTTCCAATTAAAGAGTTTATTTGGTTAAAATTTTCTCTAGTGCTGTTTCAAATTAATTTCAATCACCGCGCCCCAGCTGAACATAGTATTAATTAAACGCCGCGTCCCGGAGTGAATGACAAAGAACTTTGAACAACCAACGAACGAAATTCTAGAACGGATAATTCGAACCGAACTGCGACACTTAAGACCGACCATGTGGTTGAGTTCGTTGTAGTTCCTAGTTGTGCATAGCGAATTAGTTGCTGGTGATAGCAAATAATTAAGGCATATTTCTGTTAAGAAAATCATCCGTCTAGCGTGCAGTAATTAAAACTAATTATTGTGGCGCAATAACTGAATTTCGTCCCCTTTGGTGCAATTTGTATCACATTGCCTTCGTTGGTACCGCCTTCTTTCGTGCACTAGCATCCGACCCCTTTACCTCATAGCTTTTAGCAGAACATTTTGATTCAGTCTTACGACAGTCGTTATGCTCTGCAGTGGTCTTAGGATCGCAGTTGGCGGCGGCGACCAGTCGTTGCCCTGAGAGACGTTGTTGCAGTTGGCTGTTGTCGCCGATGCTTCCGTCAACCTCGCTGTGAGAAACATGGCTGCTGAAGCCTACAATTTGGCGAGAAAAAGCCGCCCATGACAACGAGACAAGAATCAATCATCCCACGAGATGAACCAAGAAAGAAAGCCCAAGTTCAATCGCGAACTGTTTCTCCCCCGTCAACTTAATCCGTCCTTTTCAGGACGACCAAATTAGTTTGCCAACTGAAGAGTTCGTTTGGATGAATTTTTCTCTTGTGCTGTTTGAAATTTCCATTACCGAACCCCGCCTGAACATGGCATTGCTTTAAACGCCGCGTCCCGGAGTAAATGGCAAAGCGCGTTGAACAACTAATAAACCAACAGATCCATAAATATCTTCTACGCGTTAGAGATAGTGGCCCTCTCAACCATCGTACATACAACCGGGCCGTATCATAGTTAAGAGCCACCAAATGCTTTCTTAAGAGTGTACAATAGAATGTTCTTGGCCCTTTTCAGGACTGACTTAAATCAATTAGCGGATGGCCCTGACGTGTATGGGAATTCGATTGCTGCGTAGTCCTACGTCAACTTTGCGTACAACCCCATTGGGCTGTCCCTTATAGTTTTTTTTAAGAGACAGAGAGAGAAGAGATAGAGAGTTATAGAGAGAAAGAGAGAGAGAGAGAGAGAGAGAGAGAGAGAGAATTACACCGGCTTCAACCAGTTGCTGCACAGATTGAACACTGAACATAATACAACGGACAACACAACGCCCGGTCGACCCATATAGTAGGGACATTATCGAGTTCCGTCGGCTGGAGCGGGAATCAAGCCCTCCCTTTGTGACAATCCACCAGAACGACAGATGGATTAACTTTTCTGCTCTCACCCAAAGTATTTTACAATACCCGTCCGATTTTGGCAACAAGATTAAACTATTCTAGACTTGATCTGGCATGAAAAAAAAAGATTTTAAAAACTCTCGATTTTCCCCAAGTTTCACAATCGAATCCCATTAAATAGGAACCACGCTGAAATCTAACGGGTACTGTAATGTGTCAAAATATTCATTTTACAGTCATGTTGGATTTTTGTATACGACAACCACGGAGTTTGTTAACAGTTTTTACTGAAAATGAACTTTTCCTCGCGACCCGCTTGCCCACACTAAAAATTAAATTTCGTTTTTATTACGAAATCGAATGTAGAACTAACAAATTTATTCGTTGTTTTGTACACCGAAATTGATTTGTACTTTTCAACTACCTTCGTATTCAATACCACAATACTTGTTAAATGGACGAAGCATTAGTTGATACAGAGAGAACACTCCTTCATTGTACGAAAACAATACAAAATGCTACGAATATTTTGTTATCAATAAGAATGGTGACTCGTAAGAAATTACTTGATTAATGAGCATGAACTTATAACTCTCGATAGCGCTCTAATTTTTATTTTGGGATAAATCAATGATTCCAGCCCACCCAAGCAGCAAAACCAGCATGTATGAGTACGATTTAAGAAAAGGACTGATTCCACGCCAAATCGGTCGGTCACCAAACTCAACTATCTTCGATTTTGATGAAACTTGGTACACGTCTTCGGTATGTTGAAAAAAAAAATCCACTGGTGTTAAGATTATTTGGATTCAAGAGTAACTTTTGAGATGGGTGTATGTTTTTTTTTCCAACATTTTACTTGAAAAATCGTAGTTCAAAAACCATTACATTTAGAGAAAAACTTTATATCGGGGAGTTGTAGAGAACTAAAAAGGCTTTGTAAAAAAAATGCACACTGAAAAAAAAAATTTTTTTTCATAAAGAAAAATCGAAAATAAATACTAAAAATCAAATATAAAAAAAAAAATATTTTTAATATTTTTCAAATTTGTTTTGTGGAAATTTGAGAAAAAAAGACACGTTTTGAAAAAAACTCTAGGATGGACGCTCTTATAATAAAAAAGTTTTCCGAAGAGCGAACTTTGGTGCATATTTCAAATTTTGGTTATTCATTATTATAAATGAAAATTAATTATACAATATGATTTTGGAGATCATTAAAAACAATAATGATAATAATGATAAATCACCTGAACGCAACCGTTTTCGAGATTTTTCGGATTTTATTTCAATAGAATGAAAAAACATAAGAAAATTCGCTCTTTTCTTAAGTTAATCGAGATTTCCAACAGAAATGATAAATGTTTCCAAGATCTTCAACAATATTATAACGTTCACATTACTCTAATGTCCTCTTTTCTGATCCAGAAACTTCGAGGGACGATCAAGTAAGGATACTTTCGGTTTTACCACAATCTTGGACAAATCAAAGAGTAATGGCAGAATTTGGAATAACAAACAAGTACATCGTATCACAAGCTAAATTCCTTGCAAAGCACGAAGGTGTTTTAGCTGCCCCTAACGAAAAGCTGGGACACGGTCTGAACCCGGAAATAAAAAACCAAATTTTGCAATTTTACGACAGTGATGAGATTACACGAGCAACCCCTGGTATGAACGACTACGTTTCAGTGAGGAGTGAAGGTAAGAGGGTTCATATTCAAAAGCGCCTTTTAGTTTGTTCATTAAGAGAAGCTTTCATTAAATTTCAAGAGATGCATCAAAATGCTGTTGGGTTTAGCTCTTTTGCAGCACTAAGACCAAAGCATTGCAAATTACTTGGCAGCACAGGTTCTCATAACATTTGTGTTTGCACCATTCATGAGAACATTAACTTGATGCTTCATGGTCTTAGAAAATATTCATTCGAGAATGATTATAAATTGTGTTTTGAAGAAATATTATGTAGCTCATCAACTAGAACTAAAAAATGTTACCTCCGTGAATGCGAACGATGTCCAGGCTTTTCAGATTTTGAGAGTAGTTTAACAGACAAATTAGAAAAACGTGGTTTAGTTGAAATATCTTTTGAGCAATGGATTTCAACTGATAGATGTAGTTTAGAGACACTTGTTAAACCAATTGATGAATTTATTGCTTATTTTTGTGAAAAGTTGGAACAATTAGTATCCCACGATTTTGTCAAATCTCAGCAGTCTAGTTTCTTGAGAGATTATAAAAGTTGTCTTAAAGACGGCGCAGTAATAATAATTTGTGATTTTTCTGAAAATTATTCATTTGTTTTTCAAGATGCTGTTCAAAGTAGTTATTGGAGTAATGAGCAAGCCACTATTCACCCTTTTGTCATTTATTACACGGAATCTGGAATACTTAAAAATATCAGTTTCATTGTTATCTCAGAAGTGTTGAAACATGATACGATTGCGGTGCAGGTGTTTATTTCAAAACTAATAAGCTTTTTGCAAACAAAAATTAAAGTAAAGAAAGCTACGTTTATGTCTGACGGGGCAGCATCCCAATATAAAAATAGGAAGAACTTTGCAAGCCTTTGTAAGTTTAAAAAGAAATACAATATTGATGCTGAATGGCATTTTTTCGCAACATCCCACGGTAAGGGACCTTGCGATGCAATTGGTGGTACATTAAAACGAATGGCAAGATATGCAAGCCTTGCTGTACAACATGAACACCCTATAAAAAGTGCATTAGAGTTATTCGAATGGGCGAACCAAAAAAGTGATGATTGTTTAACAAAAATGTCGTTTTGTTATGTATCACATGAAGAGTATGAACAGGGGGTAGCAGAATGGAATGAAATTTACCGACAGACTAAAACGATTGCAGGTACACAAAAGTACCACTCATTCGTTCCAATTTCAGAAAACGAAGTTTTTGTAAAACTGTTTTCGAATGACGAAGAAGGCAGGATTCATAATATATATAAAAGCAATCAATAGTTTATATAATGTTTATGTAATATTATCAATGACCGAGACTAATAAATGGTATATATAAATATAAATCCAACCATAATTCATTATTTTTGTCTTATAACTTTAAGTGAAGCTTTTTCAATCGACGAGCTGTTAAGAGTAAGTAAGAGGCACATACATGTGTTTTAAAAAGGCTAAAAACACAAGAGAAACAATCGTTAGCTATTGTTGTTTTAATATCACGAGTAATTTATGAAAAGGGCGTATTTTTTGAGGTTTTGAAATTTTATTGAAAGAAAATCAGAAATATCTTGAAAACGGTTGCGTTTACGTGGTTTATCATTATTATCATTATTGTTTGTAATGATCTCCAAAACCATATTGTAACATCAAAATTTATTTATAAGAATGAATAACCAAAATTTGAAATATACACCAAAGTTCGCTATTTGAAAAACTTTTTTATTATAAGAGCGTCCATCCTAGAGTTTTTTTTTAAAACGTGTCTTTTTTCCTCAAATTTCCATACAACAAATTAAAAAAATATTAAAAATATGTTTTTTTAGATATTTTATTTTTAGTAATTATTTTTGATTTTTCTTGATGAAAAAAAAAATTTTTTTTCTGTGTATATTTTTTTAAGAAAGGTTTTTTAGTTCCCTACAATTCCCTTATATAAAGTTTTTCTCTAAATGTAATGGTTTTTGAACTACGATTTTTCAAGTAAAATGTTGGAAAAAACACATACGCCCATCTCAAAAGTTACTCTTGAACCCAAATTATCTTAACACCAGTGGAATTTTTTTTTCCAACGTACCGAACTCATGTGCCAAGTTTCATCCAAATCAATGATGATCGGGTATGATTTTTGGGATTTCCGGCACATTCTGGATGGAATCCCTCTCCCCTTTTTTTTTTTTCTTTTTTTACAAATCACCAAACTTACAACCCACCCAACCTCACAACTTTTTTTAAATTTTTCCTATCTATCCCTATAAAAATACTTTAGGAATTTTATTCTCTATGCCCAAAGGAATCATATCGCTATATCTGCCCCTCCCAATATTTATAAAATAGTTCAGATACACTGGTGCATCTGCGTTTTGAAATTTGAACCGATTTATCTGAAATGATCCAAGTGAAACACGATTTACGTGTATCTGAGCAGTATAAAACAAAAACGGTGTATTACAGAATGTAATTAAAATTGTTGTTCAAATTCGAGAAAAACCATCATTTTGCCTAATTTTCTCTTCGTGGTTATTGCAGCAGCATTTATTTAGTTTTGTTCGTTTGTTTCTTTTAATTAGCCTGGACATCAATAGAAGCATAAAGTTGCCAGAAGGCACGAAATGGATCTACGCACTTTTATTTTTTACCAAATCCCTCAATCGCAAATTAAAATAGATTAGCATAGATTGTTCTTAAGAAGCCTCTACTTAATTGATACAGTTGTAAAAACTGAATGTTTACGAAATAGAGTATGCTTCGAGCATCGGCTGTGACAGGTTGTGTCGATGCTTAATTACGCACTATTTTGCTATCGGGCATGGCGCGTTTCGTATTGTTTCGGTTATCTATAATTCAGCGATGCAAGTGATCGAGTGAGCATAGAAAAAAAAAACTACAAAAATGCCTCATGGTGAGATGTGGTGGTTCGCCGGGCTGGTGGACCGGTGGTGAGGATCACAATTAATTTTCGTCCATAATATTGGTTATGATTGGATTTTCAGCATTATATAGAATCTTTTTGTTTTTCCAATGAAAAACCACCACCACACTTTGTGAGTGGCCCCAATAGCATCCTCACTGTTGGTTTCATCAGAAATCGGTACTAATATTTAAATATTTCACTAAACGCCGCGTGAATTCAGCTTATCGTTTACCAAAAAGAATCCTGCTGCCACCCAATCCTGTTATCCAACATCCCAGTGAAAGTGCAGAGGCGGTCTCGGCTTCCAATAAAACGAGTATCACGTGGACACATTCCTACCTTTGTCTTATTTGACATGCATTCGGGTGAAGCAGGTGCCAGTATTGCCTTAGTTTGGGATGACCAGTTTTTACATATTGAGGATGTATGCTAGTCTCAACCATCATCTGTTGGTTCTCTGTGTTATAACAGCTGATAACGGCGTAGCAACTTTGGGCGGTCCATCATGCTCATTATCTTGCTCATGCTCATAGAAAGGGATAAAATCTTTAAATATAAGACCACGGCAACTTCTCGCACTGATCAGCATGCTGTCTTGCTTTCTCACACGCTTATCAAATAACTGGTCTGAAAATCGGATACGATTCATCTCGTTTCACTTGGATTATATCGTAGCATGTGCTCCATTAATATCTCTTAGATACAGAGACAATATTTCAAAATACTGAATCAAACTGTAAGATATGATTAACATATATTCTCAATAATACGAAACTATAGTATCGTAAAACGGGATATTATTGATCAGCGGGGTAACATTGATCGGTTTGGCCCATATCATGAATAGTTCAAATATAAATTTTCTGTTGATACACTTTCTAACTATGATTTATGAATTATGTTTCTAAATCTGGTGTTATTTGACTTCCGAAAGCTATAACATTGGTTAAAATATTACGTTTTTTGATTGCCAAGAACTGAAAATTGAACTGAGCATAGCTTTTTCCACTTCCAGCTAGCGGGAAAAAACCAATCAAAGCTTGAATCAGAGTTAACATTACTAGAGATATTTTTTAGATACGCTAGGTTACCTAGGTTGGGTTAACTATTAAAAAAAAATCTCATGGATGTCCGCTTTTTGCGCTTTTTTGCTACAACTTATAACAAAATCGAGGTGACTTCGTGCTTTTTCATTGAGGTTAAGGGACAATCTCACAAACATTAAAAATTAATAATAAAAAATTGAAATAAACATTAAATATCTAAAATTAAAATCAAAAATTAGAGGGGGCAACGGCCCCATCCTGCCCCCCTCTGGCTACGCCTATGGGCCTGAGATATTTGGAGGCGAACTTCGACATTTTCTTCTTCTTAAATTTGTCGTCCACATAGAACTTGCTCTGGCCGGTGAAAAACTCCAACCCCGGAATTTGCTTAAAATCGGCTTTTATATACGTTTCGACGTCCATCACACAGCAGCCATATTTTGTCAGCATCTTCTCGTAGAGCTTCCGTGCCCGAGTTTTATCCGTCGATTGTTGCCGCTCATCGTGGTTTGGGAAGTTCTGTACCTTGTATGTATGTAGTCCAGCTCTCTTCTTTGCATTCTGGACGTAGCTCTGCGACATGCCGATCTGTTTAGCCAAATCACGGCTTGAGACGTTGGGATTTGCTTTAATCATCCGCTTCACCTTTCCCTCCGTCTTTTTGTTCTCCGGTCCCGGTTTTCTTCCAGCTCCTTTGCCGTGGTCCAACGTCAACCGCTCCTGGAACCGCTTCAACACTCTGGAGACGGTTGAATGGTGAATGTTCAACATTTTTCCCAACTGCCGGTGCGACAGGTCAGGAAATTCCAGGTGTTTGGAAAGAATTTGTTCTCTCGACTCGCGTTGGTCCACCTCCATTTTCGTTGATTCGAAAAACACGACTTCGAGTTTGACAGCATGTAAACAATACACATCAATGCGAAAGTTTGCAAAATTTTGTTGAACAGTACTGGAAGAAATAAAGTGCTCACCCGGAAATAATTATATCATTGCTTCATAACTTCATCAAATTTGATTATATTATTTAGCTTTCTTCTGCAAAGTTGACTTAATTTGCGTTATCTTTCAGTTTTTGTAGAAAAAAAAATTGCTATTCTCTTGAAATCAAAAAAAACTTTTTTTACTTAAATTAAGTTGTTTTTGAACTGGAAGAAAAAAGTGCTCACTTTTACCTTATAATATTTTACGGTGTTTTGTTCGTTCCCAGTCGCTGATATTGACATATCCTCTTATTGTTGTTTATGCGCGGTATATTCAAGAACAATTTTTCCCCGTTTTACTTGTTCGTTATTCGTGTTTTAAGATGGAAAGTAAGCAAATCCCCTAAAAATCCGTAAACTCATCGTTCGAGACCACCAGAACCATGAATCGTTCCGGAAGATTGCTGCTAAGTATGCTTTAAGCTACTCTGGTGTAAGGAAGGTATGGAAGAAATTCGAACAATGTGGAAGTGTGGCAGACAAATCAGGTCGTGGGAGAAAGCGGCTTACGTCACCACGCGAAGATTCGAGAATCGTACGAGAAGCAAGAAGATGCTCATCAATAACCAGCCGTGCTATACGTGAGAACTTGAATCTGAAGGTATCCGAAAGAATTATTCGCTACAGGCTGCAAGAAGCTGGATTGAAGAGCAAGTATGCAAGTCGAGGCCCTCTAATCAGAAAAGTGAATAGAATCAAACGATTGAAATTTGCTCAAAAGTATGCGGAACAGCCCGTAGAATTCTGGAAACGAGTGGTATGGTCTGATGAGAGCAAATTTGATCTGTTTGGCAAAAAATTGCTCTCGTGTTTGGATAAAGTCGGGAGAACGCTTATTGGATCAGAACGTGCAGAAAACTGTAAAACATGGTGGCGGAAGTATTATGGTTTGGGGGTGCTTCTCGTGGTCCAGCGTTGGAAATCTCGTAGAAATCGAAGGTATCATGACTGCTGATCGTTACATTGATATAATCAATGAAAATCTGGAGGAATCGCTTCTTAAAATGGGGCTTGAGGAAAGCTTCATTTTCCAGCAGGACAATGACCCAAAGCACACAGCACGAAAGTCAACTGCATTCTTCAAAGCAAATCGCATTAAACTGTTGGAATGGCCACCACAATCACCTGACCTCAACCCGATTGAAAATTTGTGGTCGATTTTGGATAGACAGGTGGATAAAGGCGAAGTGACGAACAAAACCAAGCTTTTCAAAGCTTTAAATGAAGCGTGGCAGAACATCGATGAAACATATCTGCACAACCTCGTCGAAAGCATGCCACGACGTCTACAAGCAGTGATCCAGGCAAAAGGTGGACATACTAAGTACTAAAAGCTTTATATACTGTGTTTTTCTTTACAATTTCTCTTGTGAGCACTTTATTTTTTTCCAGTCGATAACAGAAAAGGTTCAATAAAAATTAAGATATAAATTTCCAGTCCTAGATTTTTATTATTTTCTTTGCACGAAACGATAAAACGGAAGAATAAGATGAATTATGTCGAATACAGCTCAAGGTTTTCTCTGAATGTGTAAAGGGTGTCACTCTTCAAGATTATTCGTTTTGGTGAGCACTTTATTTTTTCCAGTACTGTATTACTTTTTGGATCAGGTTCATCAGTTAAGCATATGCAATTAACGTTTTAATTAGGGTTCATTTTGCGAAGATCGAAATGATCAAAACATAAGATGATCTTTCCGGTTTTACTTAGGGTCATAGGATCAATTTAAAAAAAAATCGAAACTTGACATAAAAAGGATCGATCTCGTAAAGCTCAATACAAGATCTCCCAATCCTAGGCTAATAAAGGCAACTGTCATTGGTCCATTTCAAGGCTAGAAGTAGACTTTTCGTGAAAAATCATGAAGTTTGAGCAGTCGAAATGCATGTTTCGGCGAAAATCTGTATTTGTTCCCTCCTAAACAATTTTCCTGAGGCATGAAAAGCATGTTTCAGCGAAAAACCGTATTTGTCTACTCCTAAAGTGTTCCCCCGGGGTATCCAGATTGTCCTGGAATGGCCAATATGGCTTCTCAACAAAAATCATGAAGCCATTTGAGTCGTCGAAAAGCATTTCTGATGAAAATTAGGAATCTGTCGCCGCCTCATGGATCGTTGCAAAACATGCCCTCTTCTGGCACAGATTCCTTGTGGCCAATTGGTTTGAAAAGGGGCAATACTCACAAGAAACTGAATTTGGAACTCCAATAAGCATTTTGAGTGCAAAGACTTTAAATATGGTCAAATAACTTTTCCACAGTGTGACTTTGAAATCCGGGTCAATATGACCCGAAACACCTTATTCGTCACAAAATGTTAACACCCAAGGAAGGTTAAGCTCAAGCAAGGCGAAAACGGCGACATCGTTAAGCATAAGGTGAGACTGGTGGTTTTACCCAGCGTTATGGCGTAGATTTTTTGGATGTCTTCAGATCGGTGACGCGTCATGTGACCCTGCAAGCTTTACTAGCAGTAGCAGGAATGAACAAGATGAGTCTTCAGCATTCTGACGTCCGAACGGCTTATCTGCACGGTACGGTGAAGGAGGAAATATTAATGCGCCAGCCTCCCGGGTACGCAGTAGCAGGACAGGAGGAGCTCGTTTGCCGCCTTAAAAGGGGCATTTACGGGCTCAAGCAAGCGGCACGGTGTTTGAATCATGCCCTCCAAGCGGTGCTCTTTAAGATGGGATTCATCCAGAATCAGTCCCACAGTTGCCTATACGTTCAACGAGATGGGCAGACCACAATTTTCTTGCTCGTTTACGTCAATGACCTCATGGTCAGATGTGCTGATCAGACGAAGATTGATGAGGTATACGACTCGATGATATTCTGCTCGAGAATGGCCTCTATAGTCTGAGATTGAAGAGTTACATCGCAGGACTGGTGAAGAGGTTCAATCTTAAGGATTGCAAGGCATCGAAGGCACCGATGGACGCAGGTTATTCCCGGTCAATAAGTGACAGTTAACCATTCGAGGATATAACCCTGTATCGAAGTTTGCTAGGCGCCCTTTTGTACGTCGCGGTCAATGCTAGACCGGACGTGGCTTTCGCAGTATCGTTTCTCGGGCAGAAGGCAAGTGGACCAACTGATCAGGATTGGAAAGCTGCCAAACGGGTAGTCAGGGGACTAAAGAGCTGAAGTTAAAGTACGGACCTGGCGATGATGGATGGCACCTCATCGGCTACTCGGACGCTGATTGGGTCGGTGATCTGGCAAGCCGGCGTTCTACAACGGGATTTGTATTCCTTTTCGGGAGTGGACCTATAGCCTGCGTCAGCTGTCGACAGTCTTGCGTAAATCTGTCCTCTGTGGAGGCAGAATACATATCATTGAGCAATGTCTGGCAGGAACTCGCTTGGCTTCGAATACTAATGGAACATATTGGAGAACAACCGCTTGGAGCAACTACAGTGTTCGAAGACAATCAAAGTTGTCTGAGCTTCGTTCGTGCAGAAAGGGTTACAAAACTCTCTAAGCATATCGACACTCAGCGACACTTTATCAAAGATTTGAGCGATCGAGGCGAGGTGAAGCTGCTTTACTGTCCATCGGAGCATATGACAGCAGATATGCTCATGTAACCTTTGGGCGCCACAAGGTTCTGGCAATTGCTGGAAAAACTTGGAGTATCAAAATAAGGTGACTCAAAGTACACGTTGGGGAGGAGTGTAGGTTCTCCTACACCTGCTTTCTAGCAACACGATACCTTCTCGTTGATGTACCTTGGTACAAGTATACACTGATAGGCAAAATAAAGGGCTTCAAAATAGTTAAATTTATTGGTAACATCAGTTTTGTCCACCCTGGCATCTAGAATTACCCACAAATTCTCGATGGGGTGGAGGTCCGGGCTTTGTGGAGGCCATTCCAGCGGTTTGATCCGACAAGACCGGAAGAAGGGCTAAGTGCCCGGCCGCTAAGGGTTTTCCAACGAGCCAACCATAATGCAGGTAACCCAACTAAACCTGAACTATAGTGAGGCAGCCCAGCAACTGCTGTGTCAGACATTCAGCGAGTCGGCATCGGATATCGCCATAATTTCCGACCCATACCGCATCCCATCCGGCAACGGAAACTTGTTTATATGGCGGCATTATGGACGATGGGCAAGTACCCGGTTCAGGAGGTTGTGTCTAACACAAACGAAGGCTTCGTGGTTGTAAAAGTGAATGGAGTGTTCTTCTGCAGCTGCTAGGCACCGCCTAGATGGTCAATCGAACAGTTTTCCAATATGCTCGATCGGATGACAACGGAGCTAACTGGCCTGAACCCGTTGGTAATAGCGGGGGACTTCAACGCTTAGGCGCTCGAGTGGGGGAGCCGCCTTACCAACCCTAGGGGCCAGATTCTTCTGGAGGCCTTGGCTAGGCTCAATGTGGACCTAGCCAACGTGGGTACCAAGAGTACCTACCATAGAAACGGAGCAGAATCGATCATAAATATAACATTTAGCAGTCCTGGGCTGCTAAGCAATTGGAGGCTGGATGATGGCTACACCCATAGCGACCACTTGGCGATTCGTTATTGTATCGTCCACAATACAAGGCAGCGTGTGGAAGGAGGAGCATCCACTCCATTCGCCCGCAGATAGAGGACGTCCTACTTTGACGTAGAGACTTTTAAAGAGACGCTTGAGAGGGAACGAAACTTACGCGAAACCCAGGAACCTTGCGGCGAACGACTCGTTATGACACTTGCGATGCGATGCGACCATGCCGAGGGAATTCAAATCGAGGAATGGAAGATCGCCGGTGTATTGGTGGACGGAGTCGATCGCTGACCTCCGAAGAACATGCCTCCACGCAAAACGGAGGATGCAAAGAGCGCGGTCAGACGCCGATAGAATCGAGCGTAGAGGGGCGCTAGTCGCCGGGAAGGCCGCATTAAAGAGGGAGATAAAGGCCAGCTAGCGAGCCTGCTTCGAGGGTCTGTGTCAGAAGGCCAATACGAATCCGTGGGGTGACGCCTACCGGGTTGTAATGGCCAAAACCAGAGGATCAGCGGCTCCAACCGAGCGTTCATCAGAGCTGCTGCAGGTGATCGTTGGGGGACTCTTTCCGAGCCACGACCCAAGTCCATGGCCCCCCACCGCCATAGATGTGTCCCATGACCAGCGTTTCAGTATCCCAGACCTTAACGCTGTCATAGCGACGGATGGGTGGACGGCTTGGCCGAGCACCCATGACCACGTGGGCACTGACAACGGCACAACGGGGGCCGGCGACGAGGCGACGGTGACGAATGATGAATTCATTGCGATAGCAAAGTCGCTAAAGGTGAACAAAGCGCCAGGACCGGGTGGTATTCCGAACCTGGCCATCAAGACGGCTAACTTGCTGGATCCCGAAATGTTCAGGGTGGTGATGCAAAAGTGTCTGGACGAGGGCTTCTTCCCGGACGCCTGGAAAATTTAGACCCTTGTGTTGCTACCAAAGACAGGGAAGCCACCAGGAGATCCATCGGCATATAGACCTATATGTCTGTTGGATACAGCAGGTAAGGTGCTCGAGAGAATAATCCTCAACAGACTGACAACATACACGGGGTATAGGTGGGTATAGGCGGTCTGTCTAATAATCAGTTTGGCTTCCGTAAAGGGAAGTCGACGGTGGATGCCATTCTGTCCATCACCAAGACGGCCGAGGTGGCAATCCAGCGCAAGAGGCGAGGAGTACAATACTGTGCGGTGGTCACCCTTGACGTGAAGAATGCGTTCAATAGCGCCAGTTGGGCGGCTCTCGCCGACTCGCTCCAACGCCTTCAGGTTCCTGGGTACCTGTACAATATTCTCGGAAGCTACTTCCAGAATCGCGTACTGGTATATAATACAGAGGCAGGCCAGAAACGTCTGCAGATCACCGCAGGCGTCCCACAAGGTTCGATCCTGGGTCCGGTGCTATGGAACACGAGGTACTGCGGCTTGAGTTCCCGAGCGGGGTGAAGATAGTCGGGTTCGCGGACGACATCACCCTAGATATATGTGGCGAATCCATCGAGGAGGTCGAGTTAACGGCCTCACACACCATTGGCATTGTGGAGAGATGGATGAGCTCCAGGCAATTGGAGCTAGCCCACCATAAGACCACGGTGGTGAATAATCGGAAATCGGAGCAACATGCGACGATTAGAGCAGGTAACTGCACAATAGAATCGAAGTGGTTCTTGAGGTATCTTGGGGTTATGATCGACGATAAGCTGTCCTTTGTCAGCTGTTACGTCTGCAAGAATGCCTCTATGGCTATATCGGCATTATCCCGCATGATGTCGAATAGCTCGGCGGTGCAAGGGAGTAAGCGTAAACTCCTGGCCAGCATCGCCCTGTCCATACTTAGGTACGGCGGGCCGGCATGGATCACCGCCTTGAGTACCAAGAGCTACGCAAGTAAGCTAGAGAGTACACACAGGCTTATGTGCCTAAGAGTGGTGAGTGCATACCGAACGGTATCACGCGACGCGGTCTGCGTCCTAGCGGGGATGATGCCAATAGGCATCGTCATAAAAGAGGACGTAGAGTGCTTCGAGCAACGTGGAACAAGAGGTATTCGGAAGACCACTAGAGCCGCATCCATGGTTAAGTGGCAAAGGGAATGGAACAACTCCACCAAAGGTCGGTGGACCCACCGACTTATCCCGGAATTAACAGGGTGGGTCGGTAGGCGACACGGTGAAGTGAACTTCCACTTAACGCAGATATTGTCTGGCCACGGCTGTTTTAGACAATACCTGCAAAAATATGGGCATGCACAGTCCTCCGCATGCAGCGAGTGCGCGGGAGTCGAGGAAACTGCGGAACATGTGTTGTTCGCAAAGCCTCGCTTTGACGGCGCGAGATCCGGCATGATTGCCGTAAGCGGTCACGACACGACTCCGGATAATGTGGTCCAGAGGATGTGCCAGGACCGGGACGTCTGGGACGCGGTATGCGTAGCAGCCTCCCAGATCGTCCTCGATCTTCAACAAAAATGGCGAAACGACCAAAGGCAGGTCGCAGGGACCACCTAACTACTAAAGTCCTAAGTAGTTAGACATAGTGGGTGCTTAACAAGCACAATAGCCCCCTCCCCGAAGTAATACCGAAAGGTGGTCCCGGGGAGGGTCCAGGGCTTAAGGCACGGGTGGGTTTTTAGTGGGTCGAGGAGTTGGCACCCTCATCCCCACACCCTGAGTTCTTCAGGTGTTTGGTTGCATATTTTTCATCCCGTCTAAAAAAAAAATGACCGGAAGAACGGCTTGGTATTCTTGGCAGCATGGTTTGGGTCGTTGTCCTGCTGAAATACGAATTCTCTTCAAGACCCGTCTGGATCAGCGAAACCATCAGCGAAATATTGAAGTAGGAATCTGCCGTCATTATCCCGTCGATTTTCACGAGGCTACCCACTCCATTCCAGGAAATACACCCCCAGACCATCACATTTCCTCGATTAAAAAGCTCGAATTTTGATCCGTCCGTCCAGAGAACTGTTTTCCAGAACTCTACGGGTGCATCAGCATGCTCAATAGCAAACCTGAGCCGCTGATAAATGGGTGCTTCCTGGCAACTTTGTTAATCAGCCACTATGCTACAAGACGGCGACGAACAGTTCGACCAGAAACTGATAGCTGAAGGGTTTCCTGGATCTCACGGACAGTTACTTTTGGGTTTTTCTTGACATCGCGCATGATCTTGGTGTCCATTAGTGTATCCGTTTTACGCTTCCTGCATCTGCCAGGGCGATCCACCACTGATCTGAATGTTTTTTTGTTTTAATAGAATTTGCCCAACCACTGCCTTGCTAATACTGTACTTCCTAGCGACAGCCCGGTGCGATTCACCGTTTTGCACATCACGAACCACCAATTTTCGGATACACAAGGGAGTTGCTTTCGAAATCACTACGTTCTCCATTTTTTTCAACTAAATCAAACGCGATTAGGTGTACAAATGCACCAGGTCCGTTTGCTTCAAAATACGTCAAGATATCAAAACATAAACAATCGAGAGGTCTTTTGACGGAAACTTATCGAAAACTTATCAATTTTTGAAGTGGGCACTTTTTTTGTCACTGTTTATTTTTCAATGCAAATTGCTTGTTTAGTTCTCTAAGTCGAACTCTTGTTTTATTATTATTCAATCAGTGAAACTTGAAAAGAATATAAAAGATAACATATCAAATAAGACTACAGTGTGTTTACTTTAATTTAAACCAAATAAATGAGAGAAATTCAAAAAATGATAAGGTGGGCACTTAATTTTGCCTATCAGTGTAATAGTTATACTTTTCTCAATGGGCAATATTGCCAACCTAACGAAAGCGCACCGAAGAAGTGCGTAGAACTTATTTTTCTTTGTTAGAACCGTTCAGTTCTTTGTACAGTCAACACGCGATTAAAACCTTCTTGTGAAACATAACGTATTGTGTTTTTATTCCGCGGAATTCCGTTTTTCCGAATCGATTCGTTTAGTTCGCTTCGCGTAGTGGTTCTGACCCCAAAATAAGCTATATCTAACATTAAAATAGTTCATTATTAGAGCTAACCGATTTTGGTTTTGAAAGTTGTGTCCCTAATATGTTGCCGAAAGACTTAATCCTACGTCAAAAACGGGTTGAACTTCAATGATTAGACCGCCATTATTCATAGCCGATGCTTTCATCCCGGTTCAGCGAAAAGCTCCTGCTCAAAATATCCGATTGCCAACAATTTGTTAGCTCATGCACACACCCCCACCCACCCATATACATGTCACGCTTTTGATAATACAATTGCTTTCATATGTAGAACACATTTATCTGCTGAGCACAAGTTACCTACCGCTATTTATGGTCTGGGTCTGGCTCTGGCATAGCTGGCTGCTGAAGCTGAAAAGTCCTCTACTCATCCCGGCTTACGGCGAACGTGAAATCGTGATGACAATGTTGCTTCGTATTGTCGTACCCAGTCAAGTTAGTGGCAACTGCAGCAGCGGCGGCAGAACTGCAGCACAATGTCCGAGGTCCACCCAGCTCGGCCACATAAATGTTTATTTGTGTGACCGTAACAACATTGTAAACATAATGTAATTTGATAATGATAAAGTGCAGCTTGCATTGAGGGTGTGAGGGTGTAAAATTTTGTGGAAATGCTTTTCAGGGTTTGCAGGGGCGCCTCCACAATGCTACCCAATGATTGGGTTATATTTTGATAACATTGTTAACCCCGATTCACGATACTGTCAATGAAGCATATTTCGTTTAATAGTGCGCTACAAATATTAGCTCAGAACAAGCCCGATCAAATTATTTGTACGACTCGCATGGTCATTTGAATTTTTTTTTTTAATAATTTTCGTATCCCCACAATTCAAACTCGTCGCTTGGCCGGTGAAACAGTTTATCTTAATTGAACCCGGAAATACTCGGCAAGTATAACCATCTCATCTAACTCTTCCGACCAGAACTACTTCTCCTAGCAGTCAGAGTCCTGTCACTGACGTTGACTGGTGCTTAGCATGTGGCGGCTGTCCTGATCCTGCTCATGACTAGTATGTGTATGCGCCTGTGTGTGTATAAGGACGTCAAGCCTGGCGCGACAGCCACAGCAAATGAATTCCAAACTAAGTGCTACAACAACTATTCCGATCTCGCAAATGAGAATGCATCACCTCCAGCCTTTTCCACTGATGGCATAAACGGTCTCTCGAAGAGCAAGCGTCGCCAGCATATGAGCCACTTTTGCAGCGAAGTCTCGCTCCAATCACGAGTTAGTCCCACATCGCTGAGGCGTAAAACAATCTGCAGTTCGGGACACAAACAAACCAAGTTAGAAACAGCAGTCCGCATTTTCTACCATCGTTGTCGTCGTCAAACAGAGAAACAGCGAGCGAGGGAGGGGGTGACAGCAGCAATAATGAAACAATTGCCAGACTGGAGATGCTGCTGGAGTTCCAGTCGTCGTCGTCGTCGCCAAACTTGGATTCGAAACGGAACGGAAAGCAATTCCGGATGCGGTGGTTCCTTACCCTATTGTCCCAGGCAGTGAGCTGTTGCTACCAGACTAGGGCAGCTGTTTCTCGGCACGCCCCTGGTGAATCGGCTGGGACGCAGAATGACGAAGCCATTTTACTTGCGGTGACCTGCTGGCATTTTCCAAGGGAAAACTTGTGGCAGAAGGACAACCGAACCGGACCGGGCAAGGGTGTTTGATGCAAAATGCGGCAGACAAATTTGTAGAAAACTAAAACGAATAGGATGTCAATGGCTACGAATCTGGTAATTTAAATTGAAAGTTTTGCCATCGTTGTTTCTCTCAGGCTCGCTGGCTCCTACCGACTCATCATCGCCCTGCGTGAAGAGGAGGTTACAGATGGAAGAAGGAGGGGAGGGGGGTATTTATGTTGTTTTGCTAGTTCCGGACGTGTATGTCGCTTGGCCGATTCGGGTAGTTGCAAATGTATTGCTGTAGGTATAATTTACGGTACCAAATCCTAATGAAGATTTGTGGAATGTTTTCGGGTGAAAGAAGTTGATTGCTTTAAACCAGATTATGCGAAGTACAATCACAATTGCTAGCGAGTAGATTATAGTTTATAAAAAGAAGCTGAGTTGAAAACTTTCTGACCGGTACATGATGGTGGGCAAAACTTCGAAGTATCTGACAGCCCATGCAAGACACCTATTTCTACAGTTCCTCAGGCCAGTTTTGATCTTAATTGGCACTTGCAATGAGCATGAGCATGATTCTGCTAAATCTGCATTTCAGATGTTACAAGCATTATATTAGCATTATATCAGCATCTTGAATGCTATCTGTTGTAAAGTTGCATTTCAAATGCTATTTAAATGCTTGTAGCCTGTTATAAGCATTTCGAATGCAAAATAGCATTAATGAAGCATTATCATAGCATTGCCTGAAAGCAGCCGTATATTGATCCAAAAGTGGCATTTATGTTGCATTTAAGGCGACTTAATTGCTTGATAGGCTGCCGTAAAGACGCTTTTTGCTTATTGTTTACCTGGGTATTGTGTCAAAACACAGGAAAGGGACCGCAGCACCAACCCCATATTCACATTTATGTATATGTAAAACACCGGGAATGGTGTTGAAGAAGTAATCCCCAACAGACTGACAAAGTACACTGAGGGTATAGGTGGTCTGTCTAATAACCAGTTTGGCTTCCGTAAAGGGAAGTCGACGGTCGATGCCATTCTGTCCGTCACCAAGACGGCCGAGGTGGCAATCCAGCGCAAGAGGCAAGGAGTCCGTTGCTGTGCAGTGGTTACCCTTGACGTGATAAATGCGTTCAATAGCGCCAGTTGGGTAGCTATCGCCGACTCACTCCAACGCCTTCAGGTTCCTGGGTACCTGTACAAGATTCTGGGAAGCCATTTCCAGAATCGCGTACTGGTGTACAACACTGAGGTAGGCCAGAATCGTGTTCAGATCACCGCAGGCGTCCCACAAGGTTTGATCCTGGGTCCGGTGCTATGGAACACGATGTACGATTAGGTGTTCCCAGACGGGGTGAAGATAGTCGGGTTCGCAGACGACATCACCCTGGAGATATATGGTGAATCCATTGAAGAGGTGGAGCTAACGGCCTCGCAGTCCATTGGCATTGTGGAGAGATGGATGAGCTCTAGGAAACTGGAGCTAGCCCACCATAAGACTGAGGTCACGGTTGTTAACAACCGATAATCGAAGCCAAATGCGACGATCAGTGCAGGTATCTTGGGGTCATGATCGACGATAAGCTGTCCTTTATCAGCCACGTCAATTACGCCTGCAAGAAAGCCTCTATGGCTATATCGGCATTATCCCGCGTGATGTCGAATAGCTCGGTGGTGCAAGGGAGTAAGCGTAAACTCCTGGCCAGTGTCACCCTGTCCATACTTAGGTACGGCGGGCCGGCATGGATCACCGCCTTGAGTACCAAGAACTACTTGAATAAGCTAGGGAGTACGTACTGGCGTACGCGACGCGGTCTGAGTCCTAGCGGAGATGATGCCAATAGGCATTGTCATAAAAGTGGATGTAGAGTGCTTCAAACAAGGGGGGGTACAGGGCTTAAGGCACGGGTGGTTTTTTAGTGGGTCGAGGAGTTGGCACCCTCATCGCCACACCGTGAGTTCTTCACGTGTCTGGTTGCAGATTTTCCATCCGTCTAAAGGTTGTACGGAATCAAATCGCATCACTTTTAAATGGCTGTAACTTTTTACCCGTTGGGTATTTTCTATTGAAATTGGGTGGAATTCCCTCTCGCGGATCAAATTTTTCACCTTGTCGACGGTGAGAGCGCTTATCTCATGCTATAAACATGCATGTGAGACCAATAATTTGACCAGTAGTGAAAGTATCACATATTCTGCACATTTATTTCACTGCCACGTCGTAGAACGTTTATATAAAGGCACTAACATCAGGTGTGATACTGGTAGGTTATGTCGCAATTCACTCTTAGACTTCTTACTTTCAATCAGAGGGAAATGACTAAAAGTACAGTTTTCATTTTCGTGGCAACTTATGTTGTTGTATATCCATTTGTTTTATGGAATGAATAACCAAAATACCTGGTTTACCCATGGTGTAATAAGTGAAAGTAATTGCAAAATTTTCGAAAAGGGTGAATATTTTGATCATGGTAAATATCTGACTGTTCAAAATGAAGCACATAGCCACAGAAAAGTTTAACTTTAGACTGACGATGACAAGCATGTTTATTAGAGATATGACGCGGGGGGCCCGCTTAGGAAGCACGAGCAGTAGATTGAACCATTCCATGTCGTTAATTTCAGCAACGGTGCGGAGGGTCCGCTCAGTGATGATCTAGTATTTGACTTACTTTAGAAGGAAGGGGGGGGGGGGGGGGTTGTTTTAATCACGGTAGTTCCATTTCAATTCCTGTTCAGTTCCATATCCGTTCGATTTCATTTTGGCTCCATTTCGGTTCCGCTTTGGTCGCGTTTCGATTTCATTTCAATTCCATTATAATTCCATTTCGGTGCTATTTCGATTCCGTTTCGAATCATCCTTCGATTTCAATTCCATTTTGATTCCATTTCAGTGTAATTTTGATGCCATTTCAATTTAACTCAAGTTCAATTCAATGCCAATCAACTAATCATGGTTTCATTTATTCTTATTCCTCTGCTGTCAAGGTAAATAAAACTAAATAGCTCGGGGCTGTAAAATGAACGCCGTTGACTTAAGACAACCTGACTGACTGACCCTTATAACACACTTTAAAATGGAAGCTCATTACATACTAATTCAAACTTTTAGGATTATTATTAGAAGATACTGCAGTGCTGTAAATAGCCAACATAGGCGCACCATTGCAATTGAGGGTTGTCTAGAAATAACATTCGCTGTAAATAATAAATATAATGCATACTCTTGTTGCAATACTTCTTGGGGTTGACATCAGTACTACTAGTTTTCAACATTGACTACATCAAAGGCCTGAATGTCGTCCCTAAGAATTATTGCTTGGCAATTTACATGTCTTTTTGAAATCTAGTTACTACCATATACGGCCTGGAGATGACTTCAGCACTTAGACGGCACTTTGTGCCAGATTATCATCTCCAGGAAATATTAGAAATCATTAAAAAAAGCTCGTGACATCTTGGAATAGGGTATTAATTTGAGCTTCCATTTAACGACTGTATAACAAAACATCATCGCGGGAATATTGAAACAGAAATTTTGAAAAATACTACGGTCCAATACTAATTACTTCAACTAGTGCTCAAGCGGCCAACATAGGCTAGTGCTTCTAAACTATTGGTCGTAGTAGAGGTGACATTGGGAAAGGCTCTAGTCTTGACAACCAAGCTGTTACGCAGCTCCAGCTAGATACCCGCAAAAAAAAAAACTTTTTACCCGTCGGGTATTTTCTATTGAAATTGTGTGGAATTATTTCAATGTGTATTTGTTTACGCTGTGTAAGTTTCACTAGCAGATGTGCAATCGTTGGGAAGATGGAGTCGGAAGAACAGCAGCGGAAAAAATTTGCGCACGTACCTCGAAAATACGGATCTTTCTAATCGTGCCATCCGCAGAAAGCTGGGAATGGTACATTCTACGGTGTCTCGTGTTTTAAATCTGTACCACGAAGTGTGTTAAGGATCACAAGCGGGTAGTTCAAGCTTTCAAGAGGAATCCCAACAGTTCAGTTCGAGATGTGGCAAAGGAACTGAATCTAACCAAAACTTTCGTGCAAGATGCGAAAAAACGTGAAGGATTACACACGTACAAAGTAAAAAAGGCGCCTTATCGCGATGAACGGCAGAATACGGTAGGTAAAACACATGGACGGAAGCTCTAAACCCAGTTGTTGACGAAACCACATTGCCTCGTTATGGATAATGAGACGTATGTAAAAGCAGACTTCCGGCAGCTTCCGGGGCTCCAATTTTTCACTGCTCATCATAAATTCGATGTCCCTGAGGACGTTAGAAAGCAGAAGATGTCAAAGTTTGCCAAAAAATATATGATTTGGCAAGCAATTTGTTCGTGTGTAAAGTGGAGCACCCTATTTGTGACAACTGGAACGGTCAATGGGCAGGTGTACCTAAAGGAATGCCTCCAAAAGCGTCTACGTCCCCTTCTGAGATCACACGATGGCCCTACGAGTCTCTGGCCGGATTTAACCTCGTGCCATTACTCGAAAGAGGTTCTGGAGTGGTACAAGGTTAAAGAGTTCAATTTCTCAACCCCCCGAACGTACCGGAATTGCGGCCAATTGAAAAGTACTGGGCCATCATGAAGCAGGCACTTCGGAAGCATTCTAAGGAAGTGAAATCGGAGGAAGATATGAAGAAAAAATGGATTGCCACGCAAAAAAATGGTCCATATGTTGCACAGGACCTTATGAGTAGTGTAAAGAAGAAGGTTCGTGCATTTGGATATGGAATTGAAATTGAATTAAAAATACATGGGAAAATATCCATAACATATTTTATTTTATTCCCTGAGAGTTTGAAGATGATTGGTTGAACGGGCGAATTTTGCCTAATATGTGTGTGTGTTGCAATGTGATTCCGTACACCCTTTAAAAAAAAAACACCTCCAGTCAATCGCTTCAAGTTCATGTCGATGACATTATCGCTCTCCCGTTTTCACTATCGGCATACCTTCTTCCGACCTACAACTTTTTAACAGCTTCTCTCCTCCTGTCGAGCACTTTCTGCCCGAGCTCGAGACGAAACCGCTCGTTTTGATAGTTGTATCCTCTCTATCTCTCAATATCACTGGTAATTAGCGGAATGCCAATTTCCTCTTTCAAACACACTCCACAGTCTATGTGCGTGCGTTTGCATGTGTGAATTACTTCACTAAACTTCACTCGAAAACGCACTTTTTTCGCTTTGCCGGTGATATTCTAGTCTGAAAATTAATGACTGATGACCTCTTTTCACTTGAACGACCAAAGAGCACCGTTTTCTTCATTTTTCAGCCACTTTTCCACCACTTTTTCTTCATTCAGAGGAGCAGAATACTAAGTCATACTCGTACGTACGCCAAAACGGAATGATGCAAATCGTCACAAAATGTTAACATCCAGAGAAGGTTAATAAAAAATGAAACATTAGAGAACATTCAATACTTCCCACGAGAACGCATATATTTTAAGCGAAAAATTGTTTTTGAGACCCTAAATTGTTAAACATATGTTCCAATAGATTTATCGATTCAAAATAGGTAATCATTGGTATTCGAAAAGCAATGAGATAGCCTTCAAGCTTATATAAATTGCAATAAAGACCGCTGATTGAGCAGGAAAAAGAAATGCTAATCTGAATAGAACCGAGGAACATCTGAAGGTACTCTTGATGGCAAGAACGAAACAGAGCAAGAGAATAGAGAACGAAACAGAGCTGCGAATAGATTCCATTACGTCTAAAGTTCAGATTTCCATACGACTAATGCCGCCTAAAGCCTAGTATGCAGCTGACAAGTTAAGACCTGAAGTAATTTTTGCCATTTCTACCAAATGAATTTTGACAACTGCTCCGGTATGGGTGAAATGTCAGTTTTCCTTGCGGAACAATCGAACGGGATATTATTCCACAACGAAAAGTGACAGCCCCATTTAGATTACATGGGCAAGCGTTACTAGCGTTACGAATTTGGCCCTCCTTTACAGCTGCATACAATGCATTTCTTGACCATTACTTGTCCTATCCTAATGCACATTACTTTTGAACTGCATACTAGCCTTAACGATGATCTAATGCCTCACATTTTTTCCTGGTTGGGTGCTAACAGCCTAGCATCACAAGGGACATTTCCGAATATTGACCTCTCTAGTAACCATGAGATCGATGGTTTAATATCAACTCTCACGATAATATACGAGATCCTCTTCCATTACATTTGCGAAAATTGACTAAGACTTCAAATTGGTGGACAAAATGATTCCACCTGAGGCTTCTCGTCGCCATCGTCTTGTCATCAAATGAACTGCACAAAAGTTGCCGTTTAATCCAATCAAATAATTACGACGGAACGATTTTATTAAATTTATTAAAATTCTCATCGCCTTCCTTACCTTCAGTCATCGTGCTTTTCCCCCAGGTAGCTTAATCCAGCAAAACTTTTGCGGCTTGCATGGTCTTGCATGTGAAGATGTATTCATCAGACTGCAGCATCAACTGCTCTTCGTTCCGTTCGTACTGGAAAGATGAGATGAGCACTAGTTACAAAATTAGATTAAGTGTCATACACAATCAAGACAATCGGATCCAAGAGAAAAGTTTTAAAATCATTTGCCAGGTCCACTTTCAGAAGCTAGGAACGGGGTGATCGAATAAACTTTCTTCGAGCTTGATATGAGCCAGACGGAAGTGAGTGCGACTTATTTCCGGAAAGTTTGACTGTTAATTCTGGATCCCGCAAGCAATTAATTACTGAACCGGTAGCATAACTCATCTGGAATGTAGCTAAGCCAAATGCATTTAGTTAGATTGAAAGATCAGCCCATATCAATCACAACAGCTTCGGTTATTTATGCTGTTAATTTATAGCAGCACGATAGCGACTGCTGAATTCGATACAATTTGCATATAGGCATCTCCGCGCTGTCAGAGTCATAAATTATAAAGTGTCATGAATTATGAAGCCCCACATATTACCCAATAGAAAGCTAATTTCCACGCTTGTTGTTGGGCCGTCATTTTGTATGGGAGTTATTAGTGTAGAGAATTTTAGAGCTAATTTTAGTCAAACTGAAGGGCCAACCGTACTTTATCCCTCTTATACAGAAGAATTTGAACAAACAGGGGAAAGACTCTAGAACGCCGTGTTCAGAGTACGAAGTTTTCACATTCAACAACGATGCAGTCTGAACAAAATAAAACAAATGAGAATGAGCATGATTAACCGCCCGAGGCTGCTACTCCGTTATTGCCGTTATCAGCAGTAAAGAGTGTATCGAAAAGTAGTTAGCAGCATTCAAACTGTAATTACTATAAAATAACTTAAATTTTTTAAGTGTGTTTTGCGGTGATATGTTTGCTTACATGTCAACAACAGTTATACAAACGATTGGTTTCGGTACAGTGGATCGTTTCAAAGATGAGTCGAATTGATCTGGACACGCGAAAGAAAATTCTGCACATTTGGTGCTCGGAAAAGGGTGTCACGTACAACCAAATTGCAAAACGGATGAAAGTGAACCACATCAATGTTAAAATGTAATCGAAAAGTTCGGTAAGATCCTTTCTATGAAGAGCGTCAGAGTTTGGGAACAGCTGCCGGAGGAGTGGAAGGATGGGGTTATATGCCCTATCTATAAGATGCCTACAAGAAGGACGACAAACTGGACTGTGAGAATTGTCATTCGATCATCCTTGATGCCGCCTATCAAGTGATATTCCAAATCATCTTTCAGTGACTGTGTCCACTACCAAATAGATTCGTTGGAAGTTATCAGGCCAGCTTCATCAAAGGCCGATCTTCTATGGACCAAGTCTTCACTTTGCGGCAGATCCTCCAAAAGTGCCGTGAATATAGAGTCCCTACGCAAGATCTATTCATCGACTTCAAAGCCACAAATGACACAGTAAACCAACTAAACAAGGCTACGATTGATGGAACTCAGTGCTGTTTGAGGATATCGGGTGGATTATTGGGTTCATTAGAATCCCGAAAGGGGCTTCGTCAAGGTGATGGAATCTCATGTCTGCTGTTCAACATTGCTCTTGAAGGTGTTATGAGACGAGTGACATTCAACATGGGAGACGAGTCTCAACAGATCCAGTCAATTTATCTGCTTTGCCAAAGACGTGATATTTTCGGAACATTTGAGCTGGTGGCAGAACGATTAAGATAGGTTGAAGATAAACACATCCAACAAGGAAGTAAATCTGGCATTCAATTTAGCAGTGTAACGATCGACGGCGATGAGTTCGAGGTAGTCGACAAACTTGCCTAACTCAGCTCAC
Source organism: Aedes koreicus (assembly GCA_024533555.2). Lineage (NCBI taxonomy): Eukaryota > Metazoa > Arthropoda > Insecta > Diptera > Culicidae > Aedes > Aedes koreicus. The sequence continues at coordinate 17,242 of JAHHFK020000927.1, read as the reverse complement.
TGGTTATTGTGGATTATGATAACAGTCGTGAGATCTGGAAGCGTATTATCAGTGAAAGTCGTGCCTACTACGGATTCCACAAGCAACTGTGGTCAAACAGACTTAGCTCCCGTACGACGTGTATCCTGTATAAAACACCAATAAGACCGGTTGTTCCCTACGGGCATGAGACGTCGACAATGCTTGAGCAGGACTTGCTCCCTACGAAGGATGCCTGGAAGCGAAGGATGAACCACGTGCTCGCGCAACTCACTGACGAACTCAGTGTTCGTAAGCTGGTTAAATTTGGACGAATACGCTGGCTAGGACATCCTGCGAAAATGGTGTTCGATGGGATGTTCGATTCGTCCGGTTTGCACAAGACGACGGGGGCACAATGAGCAAAATTGTTAGACCAGGTGGAGTAAAATCTAGGGGGATACTTCCTCTGGTGGCCGCGATTCACTGGTGTGGAGCCAAGATCTGGAACCAGCCAGCTGTAACGATGGACGATACTCTCCGTAAGGCTTTTAGGGCTGGAGCAAACTCGCAAGTTGTGCAAGCATCGTGCCGTGAGCTTGTTGACCATCGATTTTCCGTACATTCGATATACGGATGGCTCCGTCGGAAGAGACGGAGTGGGCATCAGAATCACCGACCATCGACCCCCCTTTTTTTTCGGCCGAAGCTCTGGCTGTCTGGCAGTGACCACCCCTTTTGACCGCCAATTGCCGTCTTCACCGACTCAGCCAGCGTTATTGTGGCCCTCAGTTCAAAAATTCCAAATCATCCTTGGATCCAGGCAATCATCCGGAATCCGGGTGCAATCCCCACTCGCAACAACAATCGCATCCCTGAAAATGTCAAGGCTGATCAGCTAACCACCATTGGCAGGTGGGATGAATTATTCACCCACACTGTCCCTGTAGACGACACCAAAAAGTGGCTTTCAGAAACAATCTGGAACGCCTGGAGCATCGAATGGTCACAAAGCTAGGACCCGTTTATACGGAAAATAAAAAGTTCCGTCCACCAATGGGAGGACCCACCTGACCACCGACAGCAGCAGATACTGTCGCACCTTTGATCTGAACACACAAGAGTATCGCACAACATGTCCGGAGCCGGACCCTTCCATGTTAGCCGCACCTTATGTAACACGCATCACTCAGTAGAACAGTTCCTATGCCATTGCTCCCAGTACGAAGGACCACGCCGGCTCTTCGGAATCTCTGGCAGCATAAAGAACGTCCTCAGTGAAGATCCCACGAGAAAAGCCGCAGTGCTCTGCTTCCTTAAGGAATCCCACCTCTACAAAGCCATTTGAATACCGGAACTATCAACCCGCCAAACTGACGAGGAGAGGTAGAGGGTCTGCTGGTGGTCAGGTCTGCCCCCTCCCCCCCCCTCAAACTCAAACGATCCAATATTTGTCCACAATATTTCAATCCATATCAAACCAACCCAACGCTCAGACCACGGACCACCCCAACAACCCCTACCCTCTAAGAACCGACTATACGCTTGCTTGAAAAAAGACACGGCAAGGACATACGAAATCGAATATCACAACCAGCATGAGACAGTACCAAGCCAGTCCATCTACTATATTTTACACAGATCATTTTAAAACGGGACTTAAAGGGCGATACGGTCAAAATTTGATCAATATCAACTTGACGTATTTCTTTCAATTTTGCATTTAAAAAACCTGAACACCCCTCATTTTGAAGGTGTGTGTGTGTAGAATGTTGCTCCTATTTTGATTTTGGAATTCACTCTTCAGTTGTCAAAATGCCGTCCAAGCAAAAAGAGCAGCGTATCAAAATTTTGCTCGCGCATCGCGAAAATCCGAGCTACTCGCACGGAAAGTTGGCAAAATCGCTAAAAGTTGCCAAATCAACCGTTACAAATGTAATTAAAGTGTTTGGGGAACGTTTGTCGACAGCCAGGAAGTCTGGATCGGGGGGAAATCGAAAACCGGAAGCCGCTGAGACGACAAAGAGAGTTGCCGGTAGTTTCAAGCGAAACTCTAACCTATCTCTCCGAGATACCGCAAATAAGCTGGGTGTATCGTCTACAACCGTGCATCGAGCCAAAAAACGAGCCGGACTATCGACTTACAAGAAGGTAGTGACTCCAAATCGCGATGATAAACAAAATACGACGGCCAAAGCGCGATCCCGGAGGCTGTACACGACGATGCTGACGAAGTTTGACTGCGTGGTAATGGACGACGAAACCTACGTCAAAGCCGACTACAAGCAGCTTCTGGGACAGGAGTTTTATACGGCAAAAGGAAGGGGAAAGGTAGCAGATATTTTCAAGCACACGAAACTGTCAAAGTTCGCAAAGAAATATCTGGTTTGGAAAGCCATTTGTACCTGTGGCTTGAAAAGCAGCATTTTCATAGCTTCCGGGACTGTCAACCAAGAAATTTACGTGAAAGAGTGTTTGAATAAACGTCTGCTGCCTTTCCTGAAGAAACACGGTTGTTCCGTACTGTTTTGGCCGGATTTGGCATCTTGCCATTACGGTAAAAAGGCCATGGAGTGGTACGCCGCCAACAACGTGCAGGTGGTTCCCAAGGACAAGAACCCTCCCAACACGCCAGAGCTACGCCCAATTGAGAAATACTGGGCTATTGTCAAGCGGAACCTAAAGAAGACCAAAAAAACTGCTAAGGACGAGCAGCAGTTCAAGGCAAACTGGCTTTCTGCGGCGAAGAAGGTGGCCAAGTTGGTTGTACAAAATCTGATGGCAGGGGTCAAGCGTAAGGCCCGGCAATTCGGATTTGAAAAAGCGGAAGCCTAACTGAATATTTTTCTTGAATTTTATACTAATTGAACTTGAAAAAGAAATTTAATTTGATTTTTTAAATAAACGATTTCACCTATTTACACGCGTTTTCCCTTGACCAAATTTTGACCGTATCACCCTTTACAATCCCACCTTTTAGGAGGGCTCTTCAGACCCCCGTTCCCTTCGTTTTGCCTCATCAGAGACGAACCAGCCACGGGCTGAAAGTCTCTTTTATAAAGAAACTAAATCCAAACCTACTACTAGGGTGCCTCCAGAATAGTCCTGGGATGCCAATTTTAGAATTGACCGAAAGTTTCCTGATTTGTTTTGGAATGCTCCTTAAATAGTTCTGGCATGCTTCCAGGTCAGTCTTGCAATACGTCCAGAATAGTTTTTGGATATTTTCTGTTGCCAAAGTAGAGATGCTTCCAGAACAGTTTCAATACCCAAGTAACATTGCCAAAATCATCCAGCTTTATTAAGTTCTATTAAAGTTTTATGAAAGCCACTAGAAATCAATTTGGTTTTATTATGGCACCAAGAAATGCCAGAGGGTTCATATTTTAGTCAGGTTTATGAGAACCTACACAGCTTGTTTGCAACGTTATTAAAACCTTGTTTTCTGAATTTCCTTTTACTCCTATCAAAGGTTTTATTTCGACTTTATGAACACGTAAAATGCTGTTTTGAAATGCTTTTTTAGAGCTCATTCATATTATCTTATTATGGTCAGTTGAAAAAGCATTTTAAAACCATTTTGCCTCCAGTAAATCTATTTAACGGTAAATTGGCATTGAGGGAAGTCACAAAATTACCAAATAGTTTTATAGTAGTCATTGCGAAGATAAATTGGCTTTTTGGCAAAACTGTGATTGTTTCCAATCGCCATATTGAAATATTAGAAATAATTGAAGTTTGGAAAAAATAAGTGCATCAAATTTTAAATGTAGTTCAAATGAACTATAGATTGGAAACCAATTTCGGCATTCTTGCAGATAACCTTATTGAATTCCATCAATTTTCAAGAAATTCATGATTATATTTGTCTCAATTTTGTTTTGTTGTTGTAAACTCGCACAATTTCGGAGGCGCATTCATTTTCGGCTCTTATTGTGCCAAAACTCACAACAAAATTAAATGCGCATATGATTTAAAGATACACTGTAAAAAAAGCTCAATTTGTTTGGGAACTTTGCTATAAAAATAAAATTTCCCGCAACACTAGAATATTTTTTCTAAGATATTATTTACTGCGAAATAAATTAGAAAAGCCAATGAATTGAACAAGGCACAACACCAAAAACCAACCACGATATCACAGTGAAGTTTGACAGCTGTAGCCATTTGGCCGAATGCTGGTTTCCATGGCAACCAATAGGTTTTACGAAGGTTCTCAAGTGGTCATAACATATTTCAATAGAACATTTTCAACTCTTTATGGTCTTATGAAGGATAACTTGTTTTCACAACCGTCTATAGAGTGGGTCATTTTGTACAAATGTCGGCTTTAACGAAACATAGAGGAGGTGTTGCTAGACACAACAGTTTTGAGTGAAGTTTTATCAACAATGCCGGGAGGAGTGCTATACGGCTGGAATAAAGCTAATATTGCTATTTGGGTACGCTTCCAGAATGGTTCTAGATACTTCTGGGATTTCTGGAACTGTTCTGGGCTATAGCTAGCCTGTATGGCACTAGATAACCACTTGACTTATTCTGGGATTTTTCTAAAATAAATTATGATATGCTTCCAGCAGGTTCTGGGATACTTTTAGGATTGTTCTGAAATGATTATATAATATTTCTGCTTCCAAAATTGTTCTTAAGAAGTTCTTGAATGCTCCCGGAGAAAATTTGGGAAAATTCTATAATTTTCTTGATAGAGATTTGCTATAACATACTTCTAGAACGGTTCAGAGATACTTCCAGAACTGTTCTGAAATGATTCAAGAATAGGTCTGAGATGCTTCCGGAGCAATTTTGGGATTATTCGGGTTACTCCCCAAAAGGTTCTGGAATATTTCCAGAATTGATTTATGGTGCTTCCAGAATATTTCCGAGATGTTTCCTAAGTTATACTGGGATATTTCTAGAATTGACTGGAGGTATCCAGACTTGTAATGGGATGTTTCTAAAATGGTCCTGAGATGCTTTCAGGTTTGTTCTGGAATGCGTTCAGAATAGTTTTGGAATATTTCCAGAGTAGTTCTGAAGTTATTTAAGAATTGATGTGGGGTATATCCAGTTTAGCTCACGAATGCTGCCAAAGAAGTTCTAAGATGCTTCCAGAGTAGTTCTGAGATGATTCTAGAATTGTTTTTTTTTGTGAACCCGGAATTGTTGTGAAATGTTTCTATAGTAGCCATGGAAGTAGATTTGATAGTAGTTTTCCGGAGCTTCCAGTTAAGCTCTGGAATACCTCCAAAATTATTCTGGGATATTTCTACAGATTTACTATGGAATGCTTCTAGAAAGGTTCTGAAAAAAAAATCCAGCGTATTTCATGAATGCATCCAGAATGATTCAAGAGATGTTCTGGTATACTTAAGGGTTATTCTAAGATGACTGTTGAATTGTTTTGGAATAATTCCAAATCAGTTCTCGATTACTTCCAGAATAGCTAATGGATACTTTCGGAGTTATTCTAGAATATTTCTAGAATTGTCTGAATACTTCCAGATTGGTTTTGGATTGTTTCTATAATTGTTCGAAGATACTTTTTGTTATAATTTCTATGTTGACGTAAGAATTACATGACATGCACAACACGCGAGACAAGACACAACACTTATCGTTCTTTCAATAAAAAAAAACTTTTGGTCGGTCGGTATCAGGCGGTATGCTGCCCATCTACCGGATTATGTCCGACCTAATCCCGTAGATGGACAGCATCGTGCCCGAAACCGGTCGACCAAAAGGTAATTTTTTTAACGTAGGACTACGTCTTTGTTTTTAAAACAGGCTTACACGTTACGAGTACGAGAATTCGGAACGTCACGAAATATGCTTGGGTTTTGAACGTTAATAACTAATTCATTTCATAGCTAGAATATTTCTACGCATCAATTTAAATAGTAAAATTGATTGATTTTTAACATTAAGCTATTGAAAATAACATTAATACAACGTGATGTCTTGTAATGTTAGTTTTTCAAAGTAAATTTACCAAATACACAGTACTTTCTTAGCACAGACTTCATATTTAAGTAAAGAACGTCTACTAGGTCGCCATGAATGTTATATAACGGGTATACCTTCGCATTTTGATTTAGTTTTTCGGCAGTCGTAGATCTGTGCAGAGTAGGATCTGCTGTAGGAACGCATTTGCACTGACAAGCAGTCGTTGCCCAGAGAGGCGTTGGTGCCGATTCTCCCGTCAACCTCGCTGCGAGAAACATGGCTGCTGAAGCCTACGAGTTGGCGTGAAAAGTCACCCATGACAACGAGACAAGAATCAATCATCCCACGTTACCTGCAGATGTCCACCCACAACGACGAGCAACGAGAACGAGACGAGAACCAAGAATACCAAGAAGAAAGCCCAACTTCAATCGCGAACCATGCTTCTCCCCCGTCAACTAAATCTGTCCTTTTCAGGACGACCAAATCAGTTTGCCTACTAATGAGTTTGTTTGCTTGATTTTTTCTCATAAGTTGTTTAAAATTTCCATGACCGCACCCCGGCTGAACATGGCATCGCTTTAAACGCCGCATCCCGGAGTAAATGGGCGTTGAACAACCAATGAACCAACAGATCAATAAATATCTTCTACGCGTTAAATATAGTGGCCCTCTCAACCATCGTAGAAAATACAACCGGGCCGTATCATCATAAAGGGCCACCAAATGCTATCTTAAGAGTTTACAATAGAATTTTCGCACATTTTTACTTCCTAATGCTGGTCTAACGTTTCATTCGCACTTTTTCGATCTAGACGTCTACCCGCAACAATAGACTTTGAATTCCCAAACAGACCGCAACCATCTACAACGCAATAAAGATAATGATCTCCAAGTGGTCGATCATATCCACAGGGTGTGCTCTTATGGTGCATTCTCGCTCCACCATCTCTGAAGACAAACAGTTCCAGCAGCAAATTTCGGAAGAAGAGAACGTATGGCAGCACATCTACCGGGTGCTGAAGCAATTTAACCCGATACTGTAGTTTCCTCCAAAGCGATAAGCATTACGAACAGCTTCGTCAAGGACATTTCCGAGCGTAGCTTCCCGACTGACTTGAATCAATTAGGGGCTATGCATAAACCACGTAGACTTTTTCGTTGGGAGGGGGGGGGGGGGGGGGTTGATTTGACCCAAGTCTACGCTCCATACAAAATTTAAAAAAATTGTATGGAGAATGTCTACGAGAGGGGAAGGGGGGGGGGGGGGATCTGAGATCTTCAAAAATGAGTCTACGTGGTTTATAAACCGGCCCTTAGGCTTAGTGACGTTTAACGCACGCACACTACCGCGACATTTAGATCACAGGAGTGCAAGTAAGAAGGAAAACCATTTGGAGGAAAACAACCCATCATTCCTCTGCATGTGCCAGAAAGGGAAAGGTGATTAAACGTCAAAAAGCCTAATTGGTGGATGGCCCTTAGGACTCCGGAAAGGGTATGGAAATTAGATTGCTGCGTAGTCCTACGTCACCTTTGCACACAACCCCATTGGGCTGTACTTTTTATTTTATTTTGTTTAATTTGTAAGAACGATAAATGTTGCGTCACGTTTCGTGAGGTTCTAGGATACTCCAGGATTGTTCTGAAATGATTCAGAATAGTTCATAGTTCAGAATACTTCCGGAGTAATGATTCAGGATTTGTTCTGAAATGCTTCCAAGATTGTATTGGAATGCTTCCAGAATTATATCAGAATACTTCTGGAATATTTCCATCATTGATATGTGGTGATTTCAGAGTAGTTTTGGGATGCTGCCAAAATAGGTATGAGTTGTCCCAAAGTAGCATGTAGTTGCTTCCAGAATAGTTTTGAGATGCCTCCAGAATTAAACTGGGATATTTCTAGAATTATCGATTTGTTTCCAGACTTGTAATTGCTTTTAGAATTGTTTTGGGATGCCTCCAGAGTAGTTCTGGGATATTTTCACATTTGATGCGGGAAGGCTGCCAAAGTAGTTCCAAGATGCTTCCGCAGTACTTCTTGGATGCGTTCAAAATGTTTCAAGATACTTTTAGAGAATTTCTGGGATGATTATAGAATTGTTATAAAATGGTTATGAGAAAATTCAAGCGTAGTAAAGGAACGCCTTCATAATGGTTCTAGAGAAATTTGGATATGCTTTGGAGCAATTCTTGAATAGAGACTGGACTCTGAAAAAATGAGACACAAAAAAATGATCACCAAAAATTCATTTTAAATCGGATATTTCTCAAATTTTCAGGGATTAAAGAACTATATATGATTTGACAAAACTTATTTATTGAATTTCCTCCCCCAAGCTGAATGCTCGTACATTTCTCTTAACACTGCTCATGAGATCTTTGTCCATCTTCTCTATACAATTTGTCACAGTTTTTATTCAAAGCTTCATAGGTTTTGAATGTTTTTCGGCTTTTCTTAAACTTCTTCTTCATTATCGCCCAAAACTTTTCAATCGGACGAAGTTCTGGTGTATTTGGCGGGTTCGCCTCCTTCGGGACCACATTAACGCTCTTCGTTTCGTACCAATCCATTACAGGCTTGGCGTAATGGCACAAAGTGAGATCCGGCCAGAACAGCGTGGTACCACGGTGAGAGCGGAGAAAGGGCAGCAAGCGCTTCTGCAAGCATTCCTCTCGATAAATCTGCCCGTTTATGGTGCCGGTTGTAACGACCGGCTTGCTGTCGCAGATCGCCTTCCACAACAGGTACTTCTTCGCGAATTTATCCATCTTTCTCTTCCGGAACTTTTCCGGAACCTGCATGCGGGACGTACCGATAAAAAAAACTCGAGGCCGGGGATTTGTTTGGTGTCCGCCTTGATATATGTCTCGTCGTCCATGACGAGACAGCCTGGCTTGACCACGGTACAGCTTCCACGCACGCAATTTGGACACCGTGTTTTGCTTGTCAGTCCGGTTTGGCACCTTGCTGACCCTAAAAACAAGTAGCCCAGCCCGCTTCAGGTCTGCTGGACGAACCACTTCGACGAATTGACCTTTTTGGCCACGTCTCGGGTGGAGAGGTTCGGGTTATTCTTAAAGAACTGCCTTATCTTCCGTGCCTTCTCTGGGTATTCCGTTTTCGGTTTTCGGCCGCTTCCAGCGCGCCGCTCGATGGTTTTCGTCTCCTGGAACATCTTCACAACGCGAGACACGGTGGAATGGTGGAATCCAAGTCTTTTTCCGATCCATCTGTGCGAATGACCAGGATTATCGATCACCGCACCCATGATTTGCTGGCGTAGCTCTTCTTGTTTCGAATGCATCTTGAAAATGCATCTTGAAAGATTTGTTATGAGATACTTCTCGAATGGTTCTACGATACTTCCAGGATTGTTTTGAAATGCCTCCAGAATAGGTCTTGAATGCTTCCGTTGTAATTCTGGAATTCAGGATTTGTTCTGAATTGCTTCCAGAACTGTATTGAAATACATCCATGATCTTTGCAGGATACTTCTAAAATAGTTATGAAATCTTATCCATAATTCATATGTGGTATTTTCAGTGTGGTTCTGAAATGCTGCAAAAAAAATATGAGATGGTTCTAAAGTAGCTTTGAGGTGCTTCCAGAATAGTTATGGGATGCCTGCAGAATTATACTGGGATATTTATAGAGTTATCGGGTTGTTTCCAGACTTGTAATTGCTTCTATAATAGTTTTAGGATGTCTACAGAGCAGTTTTGGAATAGTTTCAGAATTGAATTGGTATTTTTCCAGATTGGTTCTGGAATGCTGCCTAAGTAGTTCTGAGATGCTTCCAGAATTATTTTGGATACTATCAGAGTAATTCTGACATGATCCTCCCAGAAATTCCAGAATTATTTTGTGATGTTTATTGGGATGTTCTGAGCTGTCATCGATTTAGTTCTGAAATGCTTCCAGATGACATTTTTGGAGCTTCCGGTATAGTTCTGGGATAATTCTAGACTTTTTCTGGGATATTTACCTGGATACTTCCGGATTTGTTATGGAATGCTTCAAAAATAATTTTAAGATGATGTCAGGATTGTTCTGGAATACATCAACAACAGCTCTGAAATTATTCCAGAGTAGTTTAAGGGTGCTTTCGAAATGTTGCTAGAGTAATTCTGCGATGATTCTAGAATTTTTATCGAATACTTCCAGACTAGTTTAAGGATTCTTCCAGTGTACCTCTGAGATGCTTCCGGAGTGATACTGGAATATTTCTAGTTTTGCCTGCATAACTGCAGATTTTTTATGAGATGCTTCCAGAATAGTACTAGATACTAGATAAATTCTGGGGTGATTCTAAAATTGTTTTGGGATAGTTTCTGGATTGTTCCGGAGTTATTCCAGGAAAGTTTAGGAATGCTTCCATGGTTGTTTTGGTCTGTTTCCAGAGTTGTTCTGATTTGCTTGCAGTGGGATTTCTGGGATTTCAATTGAATCATTTTGGAATAGTTCTGGGTTGCTTTATAATTTTTCAAAAAAGAAAATCACATGAATGCATTTGCGGATTCAAATGTCGAGCTGTTGGAGTTGCCGTAGAATAAGCGCATCAGCTGGAAACAGTCCTACCATCGAAGAAGCAGCACTTTTGCAGATGGCTACGAACCGGAAAAATCACTGGAACGATGGAGAGTATGAGCAGTTAGTGAAGGAGAAGAATACAGCAAGGGCGAAAGTATTGCAGCACTACACGAGAACGAACGTGGAACATAACAGAGAGCCAGGAAAAAAGTGAAACTCGGTCCTTCTGAGGCATAAGCACGAAATGGGAAATTGAGATTTCAAGCGGAATTTCTATGAGGAGTTGAACAGCCCACGTGCCACACGCAAATTTTTGTCTAGACTTGGAAGGCAATCTTCTCTTCTTCTTTATCGAGCATCTTAACTACGAAGATACAGCAAACACTAAGAATACGCTCGGAAGATAACAGGTTTTTTACCCCAATCCTCCAGCAATTCGAGGAGAAAATCGGTCGGCTGAAAAACAACAAAGTTGCCTTGTAAACTGCGGAGGCGGTGCATTTGGAAACTACCAAAGTTTTGGGAAGAAGAGTGTTCAGTGGAGGAGTTCATGGAAGGTATCATGTGTCCCACGTACAAAAAGGGTGACAAGCTTTATTGCTGCACCTACCGCATAATCGCGCAGCTGAGTGCCGCTTCCAAACTGCTCTCCCGAGTTCTATATTGTCGTCTATCACCAATATTGCAAAGTAGGTCATGGGACAGTATCAAGCGGGATTCATGGGTGCCCACATTAGCACGGATCAGGTTTTCACGATTCAGCAAGTTTTGTAGAAATGCTGAAAATATATGCATCGAGTTCAAACGAATTTAAGATACAATCAACTGATACATGGACTTTCTTGTTTGTCGTTTAACATTGCTTTAGAAGGTGTGATTCTGAGTGCGGAGATAAACACAAGTGGTATAATTTCAAGGAAATCCGTCCAATTTTTTGGATTCGTTGACGACATTTATATTGTAACTCGAAACTTTGAGACGATGAAGGAAACGCACATCAGGCTAAAGGCCGAAGCTGATAGGTTGTGACTTGTCCTTAATGCGTCCAAATAGCACATAGCGGTTTTATTGCACTCATGGTATTCAAAACTCTAATATAACTAAAATTCTTACTTTGATAAGCTTCTCTAGCTAACTTGTTGCCGAGTTTTCACCTAGGGTTCTAATTGCACAAATTTCTATTTGAGGGCTTCCTATGAAAACACAAATGCCTGCAAGAAGTAAATAGCAAAATACAAATGATAATCTGAAGAAATCTATAAACCTCAACCAACTCTACGAAATTAAGTGGATAAGGAAATCAGGTTTAAGCTCACTTTCAAAAAGTTCCATTATTCTAGCTACGACAGGACTTCCCTACAAACTTCAGTCAAAAGACAAACGAATGAAGTAAAAACAGACCAATGAAAAGGACAGCTGCTCGTCCAAAGTTGGTCCAATTCATTAGCAGAATTATTTACAAGTAGCAGTTAGAGTTTATAAATTGAATTATTTCTCTTGCTGCACTTTCATTACCGGACCACTTTCCCTGGTTGGAAAAGCTTATGCCACCGAAGGTGTGCAGTACCGGGGACCGCGTTTTCTTGGAAACGACTATTTTCCCGTTAATGCTACCTCTTACGCTGCTGCTCTTTTTTCTACTGCTGTTTTCGATACTGCGAACGGCAAAACCCATGAAGCAGTAGACGATGTCGCACTTGCAGCTTTAGTTTCAAAAGTCACGATATTTGCTAGATCTATACTTCAGAAAAATGTTTAGATTTTTCTGTTTTATATTTACTTATGTGGGCTCTCATTGAAATAATCAACAATATAGAATGACAGTTGGGGGAATGCAGAAAGCTGTGCGACACATTACTTCTGGGAACCGTCAGTCATTCATTCATTTGCACCGTCAAGGCCGTGCACCGCCGTAGTTGGCGTGAAATGAAGGCAAGTCCCTTCCTTCCACTCAACTCTCAATGGGAATGTTTACCCTCGTCATTCGCGAGAACACCGCGGGAGGAACTTTTTGCGTGAGTGGCAGATAACATGCAAATATACGCCCACTCTGGTGCAGAAACAAGCCGGAATTTGGAAGCGCTCGGAAGTGAGGTTGGATTGAATGCACTTACAAGTTGTCTCCTGGGATTGAAGAACCATTTACAGCCTCCTTCGCCATCTGTAACCCCAATTATGGGATGCTTGTAATTCAGTATTTAATTGGAATAATTTCCATAAAGAGCAGTGGTTTTCGTTTTTTGTGTGGGACAAAGATGGTGTACAATATGACTAGTAAACATTAAAAGCGTAGGCGAAGTACACTCGAACCAATTTTTTTTTTTTTTTTTCAACGAACTATTCAATTTGCATTAGTTTTTTCACAAACTGTATTCCATTTAACAAAATTTTTTAGGAACCTACTTCGTAATAAAAAGTTTGAAACTGTCAGTATCATAATGATGTCAATATTTGTCGTTGACGGAGATTCTTGACACCAGGTTAAATTATATGGATGTTACTGTTACATTCAATCGATTTTCTAGGCTATCCGAGAAATCCCCAAGGTTAAGGTTTGAAGATCTACAAGTCTAACCAAATATATTCAAACCACCATTGGTTCCACTGCCAAGTTTGTCTGCACGAAATATTGTACAAAGTTAAGTATTAAAGAGTTAATTATAAAAAGAACGTCCTCACCAAGTCTTTTACAAGTGATTATGATAGTTTTCCAGGATCGGGTGAAGGTTTTGCTGCACCTCAAAACAGTTATTCTACAGAATTGTCGATAAGTTTTCAAACATCTTCTCTTAGTCAAACTCACTGCTGCGCTTATGAACTAACGTATAAGCAGACGAAATCTCGAGTAATTCATGATTAGGGCTTAATAGCCAATTGTGTACAATAACTTTTAACTTCGATCTCTCACGAAACTCAAGACTCCTACGATATTCAAATACACCATATGGTAGAAAAAACATTCCTCTACCAGATGCTGCTTTCAATTTGCGAAAGCGTTTTGAGGTTCCAGAGAAACCGACGTTTGAAGTCATTGTTTACAATTGGCTTTTAAGCCCTAATCATGAGCTACTCAAGAACTCTTCACCTAAACGGAACATCAAAAAAATAAATCGTTACAAAACTCTCACTTAAAACCGTCGTTAAGACTACAGGAACTGAATTTGTAGCAGACTCCAGTTTTTTGATCAGCTTAAACTAGAACAATAAATTTATTTAGTTTTAGTATTACCTTAAGTTTTTTCAGTACTTACAAAGTAGTTTCCGTTTTTACCCTCGTACACTTTTCCTTCTATCCTGACTTACTGTTTCTTTCCTAGTTTCAACATTTCAGTCAGTATTCTTGATTCAATTTTCTAATTTGACCACTGATTTCTTGAATGTACCCGAAAATCTCCTTTAACTATTTGATCAAACCAGCTAGCACTTAATCTATAAAATTTTAATGTAAATGTAATATAATTTCATATCGGGATTATGTATATCTACTTACAGGCATCAACGATAAGTTTAACAATAAATTTAACAATAATAACGATTGTTCTAAATAAATATTTTCTGCAAAGCGTATAACCAAAATAAGCGTAAATCTTAGAAGAAGCGCTTGAGAAGACAATGTTATCCTACCACCACGAAGTTGGATCGACGGTAATGAAATCAAGGCGGTAGACGATTTCGTGTATCTGGAGTCATTGGTGACCGCCGATAACGACACCAGCAGAGAGATACAAAGGCGCATTATTTCTGGCAATCGTGCCTACTTTAGACTCCAAAGGACACTGAGATCGTACAAAGTTCACTGAAGTACAAGGTTGACCATCTACAAAACATCAATAAGACCTCTACGGCCACGAAACCTTGGACTATACTCGTGTAGGACCAACGTGCCCTTGGTCTGCTATGAAAGATGCTGCGTACGAAATACGGTGGAGTGCAGATGGAAGATGGAACGTGGAGGAGGTGAATGGACGATTAATTGCATCAGTTGCTGGGGATCTCCCATTTGTTGTGCCCCTACCACCATTTTTGCTCCCTGCCTTGTTTGTGGTTTTTTTTAATTTTTAAATCAATGGAATTATTACCACAAACCTTTTTTAAAGGGTGATACGGTCAAAATTTGGTCAAGGGAAAACGCGTGTAAATCGGTGAAATCGTTTATTTAAAAAATCAAATTAAATTTCTTTTTCAAGTTCAATTAGTATAAAATTCAGGAAAAATATTCAGTTAGGCTTCCGCTTTTTCAAATCCGAATTGCCGGGCCTTACGCTTGACCCCTGCCATCAGATTTTGTACAGCCACCTTGTCCACCTTCTTCGCCGCAGAAAGCCAGTTTGCCTTGAACTGCTGCTCGTCCTTAGCAGTTTTTTTTGGTCTTCTTTAGGTTCCGCTTGACAATAGCCCAGTATTTCTCAATTGGGCGGAGCTCTGGCGTGTTGGGAGGGTTCTTGTCCTTGGCAACCACCTGCACGTTGTTGGCGGCGTACCACTCCATGGCCTTTTTACCGTAATGGCAAGATGCCAAATCCGGCCAAAACAGTACGGAACAACCGTGTTTTTTCAGGAAAGGCAGCCGACGTTTATTCAAACACTCTTTGACGTAAATTTCTTGGTTGACAGTCCCGGAAGCTATGAAAATGCTGCTTTTCAAGCCACAGGTACAGATGGCTTGCCAAACCAGATATTTCTTTGCGAACTTTGACAGTTTCGTGTGCTTGAAAATATCTGCTACCTTTCCCCTTCCTTTTGCCGTATAAAACTCCTGTCCCGGAAGCTGCTTGTAGTCGGCTTTGACGTAGGTTTCGTCGTCCATTACTACGCAGTCAAACTTCGTCAGCATCGTCGTGTAAAGCCTCCGGGATCGCGCTTTGGCCGTCGTATTTTGTTTATCATCGCGATTTGGAGTCACTACCTTCTTGTAAGTCGATAGTCCGGCTCGTTTTTTGGCTCGATGCACGGTTGTAGACGATACACCCAGCTTATTTGCGGCATCTCGGAGAGATAGGTTAGGGTTTCGCTTGAAACTACCGGCAACTCTCTTTGTCGTCTCAGCGGCTTCCGGTTTTCGATTTCCCCCCGATCCAGACTTCCTGGCTGTCGACAAACGTTCCCCAAACTTTTTAATTACATTTGTAACGGTTGATTTGGCAACTTTGCGTGCGAGTAGCTCGGATTTTCGCGATGCGCGAGCAAAATTTTGATACGCTGCTCTTCTTGCTTGGACGGCATTTTGACAACTGAAGAGTGAATTCCAAAATCAAAATAGGAGCAACATTCTACACACACACACCTTCAAAATGAGGGGTGTTCAGGTTTTTTAAATGCAAAATTGGAAAGAAATACGTCAAAGTTGATATTGACCAAATTTTGACCGTATCGCCCTTTAATAAGCAAAAAAAAGAATATCAAAACACGCGGAGCGCTACAAACCCCCTAAAAATAAAATTTAGTCTCATAATAAATCATAAGTATGATCACATCACATACTACGGACAATCCTTAAAAAAAACCTCCTTCCGGTGACCTTTGAGGGGATGCAGAGGATAACACGGTCCCCAAACAGCAAAGGCCGCACTAACATTCCTTCTCTATTCTCACCTGATTGCAAGGACGTGACCGGCGCCGTTGTTGATTACTAAAGAAAAAACATCACTGAAACGTGCACAGTGAGAAAGGCCGGTTAAAGTGTGCACTCGGTAAAAATGGTGAAATAAGCGCTCCCTTCATCACTTTCGGAACAATCAACGGTGCGATTTACACGGATGAGTGCCTTAAGAAGCGTCTCTTTCCATTCATAAGGAAAGCACAAAGGATCAACTCTGTTTGATGATGATGATATAATACTGCCATCTATTGTAGCAAGGTAACTTTCCATAGCAGTGGAAAAGTCTGAGAAACGATTTGATCAGGATTCTATTATTGTATGTGATCATCAAGCTCCTGTATAAAGGGCCAAAAACGTTTGGCTGCGAATATAGGGAAAAGAATCTCCTTCCAAAAGCAAGGTCACACTCACAGCACTAAAATCGGGCCCTCGATTGACTGAATAAACCCAATAGATGGGGTCGAAGAGCCCACCCTCGTTCCGCAAAATGTTGACAATAGGGACGAGGCAGTCCCATGCTCCCTATCCAAATCGTTTTACTTGAGTGCCCTGATGGTCCCTCCCTTTTCCCGTATATATGTTTATATGTTATTTAATATTCAGTATATTTTGTACACGAAAAGTTAAGATGTCATTACAGACAAGAATGCTAATATATTCAAATTTAAAACTTGAATGATGCATCCAATGGATTGTTACTGAAATTTTTCTTTATACTGTTATAGTAAAACATTTTAAAGATAGCAATTGGAGTGAGCGAAGAGTCCGGTTTGATGGTTTTTGAAATAATGGCTTATCTTACCATAATACCAATAAACACAATATTAAAATATAATCCTTACTTACCTTACCAATCAGACTAAGGCCGGTGTGGCCTCTGCTGAACACAGAAGTTGTTTCCATTGTAGTCGGTCCATGGCTGTACCTCGCCAGCCTCGCTGTCTGCGGAGGATCCGCAGGTCGCCTTCTACTTGATCAATCCACCTTGCTCGTTGCGCGCCTCTTCTTATTGTACCTGTCGGTTCGTTTTCGAGAACCATTTTCACAGGGCCGTCATTCTTACGACATGCCCAGCCCATCGTAGTAGACCGATTTTTGCGATGTGTACGATGGGAGGTTCTCCCAGCAACTGGTGCAATTCGTGGTTCATTCGCCTCCTCCACGTTCCGTCTTCCATCTGCACTCCACCGTAGATCGTACGCAGC
>JAHHFK020000926.1:0-17473 GCA_024533555.2 Aedes koreicus | reverse complement strand
CTTGAGGAGAAAGTTGCATGAATCAAACATGAGTACTATCCGTACTCGCAAGGATCGTGGATTTTCTTCTTTGGGCCATTGAAAACTCTCGACATTTCGATGGTTCTTGATCAGTGTCTTGAGATACTTAATACACTACGTGTAGAGGCGCTGAACTTGGAAATAGCAAATGAAATAGCTGACCACGATGTTTTCAATATTCAGTTTTATATCTACGTTCCCTCGCGAGATATGGAGATAAACGCCGTTGTCTCCGACGCAAGCTTGGCTGTCGAGGACTTGAAACCAACTTCATTTTTTAAGAATTTATCGGAAGCATGTTATGATTCTGGATGTTCAACAACTACAAATCGTTGCAAGACGTAATAAAGTATATCAACTGGCCTTATTGATTCAGATGACTGTCGCAGGTTCAGTTCGCCCAAACTTTTTTCAACTAGATGGAACTTTATTTATGTGCGTCTGTTTGTTTTGAGGATTTACAATTATTACAACCGCAAACGGCTGAAACACTCGGCCACTCATTGTGGTAACAAATTTCGTTGCGGTAAGAAGAAAAACCACACTGAGAACTCCTGCGCACAAGCTGTGCAAAAGTGTGTTTTTTGTAAGGTTTTTGTTGGTTTCTGTGCCATCTGTGTGCAGCCAGTTGTTCACATGGCATGCGTTTATTAAGTTCATAAAGTTGTGGATCAAGATGAGCAAATCTTCCTATTCTAAAACATACGATTTTCTCAAGATAAGATGGCAAAAAATGAAAAATTTGCGTGGAACATTGTTTGCCATTGAAAAGGTGGCAGGTCCTTTTTTTGTACTATATTTTTAAGATCACACAATCTAACACTACAAAATGCGCTTCAATCGATCAATTCAGTTTTGGTTTGTTAGCTGAGTTTTGTCAAACTTTTCATTTCCTTACTGAAACGTGTTATTTTTTCACTGAATGTCAGTAAATTCGAAACAGCATGATCGGCATTGTTGGATTTTGGTGAAGTAAAAGTGTGTATATTGTAAATCAAAACTTGTTTTCGTGAATTTGTCCCAATTGAGACTCCACGTATAAGCGAACTTATTTTTAAAACTGATATTTTAAACTGAGAAAAATTTACTGGAAACGTCTGTACAGGCTCTGAAGGAGAGAATCAATCGCAAGTATCGATTATTTTATTCAAATCCTAATATTTAATGACTGAACTACTGTAAAACATTTGTTTCATTTTGGTAATGATAACTGATTTACCGATCAATCTGAAGTGTCGAAATAATTATCGACTCACCCTTTAAGTTTGTAGTTCTTCTTTACCTTTCTTCTTTGAAACAGGTTAAAATTTCGATTAGGAGTCGACCAATCACGAGATTGGTTTGTTAAAAAAAAAAATGAATAGAACAGTGAATTCACCAGCCATTTGTTTTTCTGAAATAACGAACGAAGCCAACACTAATAGACGCATGCGAGGCTGGCAAACGATATGAAGTTAGGCGCACACATGCCACCTGATTACTGGGTTTCCTGTCATCACGAGTGCATACAAATAACTAAAAATTAACGTTCGAACATTTCATTGTTAGATTTGAGTAACCTAATGCAATTTAGAAGGATGGAACCTGATGAGATGAATTTGAATATCAAAATTGGAATGACAAAAATCCATTTTAAAGAACAACTTAACTCGTACTTGGTTTGGAAAATTTAAGTTAATAGGCGTGGGTTGCAGAATATGTCAAAGGGCTACTTCCTTCAAACTCCCGGATTAAAGCTACCATCAATGTTTATTGCTAGGACTGGTACTAACGTATTCCTTCCATATTATCGCTGCCTGTCATTGGGTGTTAAATACCCACACGCATATTCTAATCTTTTGTTATACCTTCTACTATTTTTTATTATGACTAGCCATATCACTAAACGTCTAAAAGATATTTGCACTTGCGTATACAACCGGTGGATTTTGAGCTATTATTTTTTTTTTGAAATATTCCTCGCATATGTCCGACCAGTAAAATGTATATTTGTGCGCCTACCGAAATCAAAGATGATCGTGCCTATTTTCATCATATTTTTCATACCGGATTCCTACCACCCTTGGCGAAAGTTGATTTTACGTCATGACGACCCTTGTTTTATTTTCAGGAGGTGAGAATAGAAAAAATGACTTAAAATTTACAAAACATTATAATATATTTATTTTTGTACTCAATTGATAAATATAAATAACAAAAAATCTACAATTAGTATCGTCAAGTATAACCTATATCACATTTAAGTCTCTCGTTCGTCAAACATTCCCTCGTATATTTTTCCCGACAAACGATTTGATTTGCGTATTTTTCGTGTCGATCCCTCCAAGGTGTCATTGGCTTTCCTCTTGGCTGCATTCTGTCCAGCTGTAGACTTCGTTTGCGAATCTTTCATTTTGCGCTTAGTTTCACCTCTAGCGTCTAAATCAATCACTAGTCGTCCATCGGATTCATCTGCAAAATCCAGGATTCCGTGAAATGCCGTTGCTAGCGTGTTGTAATCCTCGTCATCGTTTTGCACCGGCGATTGAACGATTATTTTGCACAGCTTTACGTCCGCACCGAGAAATTCCAAAAGTGTTGGAATACAGCAAGGTTGAAGTTGGTCCATTATAGTTGTTATATGTTCACTGGGGTTTCTGCTAATGAGCTCCGGATAGTTAAAGAGACAAGTGATAGCTTTGTGGCTATGGGTGCAGCATTTTATACTAATCAGGTAGTGACAGTTTGAGCAGAATTGCTTCATACCTTACACACGAATCTATTTAAAAGGAATAATCGTTTGAAACATTAATGCTGCAAGCTGATACCTGATGTGGAGCAAAAAATCCATGCAAAACAACAGTGGTAGAAACGCATTCTAGGTAAAAACAGTTGGCTTCTCTTCTTTTTGTTGTTTATCAAGTATTCTCAACTGTTCCATGACCTATTAAAAATGGAAATCAATGAAGTTATGCTACAGTTACTTCACTCACAGTCTTCGAGGATACAAAAACAATTTACATATGACTGAACAATAAACATGGCGTTACGGAATTATTATTTACATATGTACGCATAATTCCACTTATAAAGACTCAAATAGGAAATCATCAACTGAGACATGGAGTATTTTATCAAATAACCAGATACTTGTAAGGGAAACATCGATCCCCTAGATAAAATAGGTGTTATGATGTTTTAATGACACGAAAAAATCCTCACTGGAGGTTTTTTTTAATGCCAATTGTTTTGTTTTTAAGTTGCCCCCTAAATACGCCAACAAATTTTTAGAACTTGCTGTTGGTGATTTATTGTGAAATGAGGTGAAGTTCGTCATATTTGCGTTATCATTTCGAATTTTGACATACTCTAGGATTATTAATTCCGCACATGAAATTACTGCAGTTAAATCTTGAAACGTTTTAAAAATTTCCAAGACATAAAGCGAGTTAATGAAAATGACTGCCGTTAGTGGACTCAAATCAAGGGACGCTTACATCACTCTTGGAAAGTGTTCGAGGCAAATTAAATGTATGACTGAATTCATCAATTTTGTTAAACTATCCGATAACTCCCATTCAAATGTGGATGAATTAGAAACTTCACCCCATCTCAGTCAGAAGTTTAAGTTACCATCAGGGAATACGTCTAGAATACGGTTCGATTGTTTTGAACGCATTGTCATCATTCTTTTAAACAACGTGATGTGAGTATAGCCATGTCCATAATGATTGTAGGATTAATTCGAAAACATATCTTTCCAACAGGTACAGTAAAGTTGATAGTTGCCAATAAGTTCTACCTAAATCACAAGCAGGAATTATTTCTACCAATAGGTAGAATAAATGTTACGAAAATGACCGGGTGCTGTATGAGATTGAAATTTGAATACACGTTTGAAAACAGTGATGTCAGGGTTTGAAATTTCTTCAAAACTACACCCCTTTGTTTTCAATTGATATTTCGATTGATGAGATCCTCGAAACATTTTATGGAAGAAAAGTGGCTGTGGCACTTTGCAACTCAATTAAGCTGGTCTTTCATCACAAATTCATCTGATTCATGAAAAAAACAATTACTAGAATATGACATATATATCTGCTGATTAATGTTGAATTGTATGTGTGGACTGTTTTTGCAAGAAAACGACTTAGGCCGATGGTATAGTAGACGCGTAGCGGCGCGAAGCGAAGCGTTGCGGAAAAGCGAATTGATCAAAAGCGAAGCGCAACGCGAGCTATGGCATAGTGAACGCGCGTTATCACGCGTTTGGCCGAGCGTGTTCAGTGTGAACACGCGTGGTGCAGGTGACTTGTTTTGTTGTTATTCGAGGTGTTCGAGACGGATTCGTCAGACGAGGAATATTTTGCCTCCCCGCGTACAATTGATTTAATTTTTAATAAAAGGGAATTTGCAGTGCATAAAATTAATCGGAACAGAAGAAGGGATGGAGAATTCCATCGGCTCTATCCGGAGTTGAGGAAATACCCGGACAAGTTCCGATCATACACCAGAATGTCAATAGATACGTTTGACATGGTGTTGAGTTTGATCGAAGGCAGGCTTATGAAAAATAAGACGAATCTGAACCGTGAACCAATTTACCCTTGTGAACGGCTAATTGTCACTCTAAGGTAAATAATCAGATCATAATTTTAATGCTTCAACTGATATACACTGTACTTTTTCTAAAGGTTTCTTGCTACAGAGTCATCCTTCCAAACCCTTGGATTCTTAATATTCATGTTAATATTCATTTTAATATTCATGTGTTCACACATAAACAGAACCTCCGTAGTATCACACATTAAATTTATTGCTTATTGAAAAGTATGTGCGATCGAACATAGTGATTATATAAAAACATTCGAGGTATGTGCGATTATACATAATTGTCATTTGTTGAGCACATTGCAAAAATCTATGTGTGGACACATTAATTGTTGCTTTTTTATCAGAGTATCAATTGTGTTTTAGGAATGCTTTTTTTTTTATTACGCATATAAATTATTACCTTCCATAATAATTCTATTGGGTTGACATTTCTTCACGTATTTCATGGATCATTAGTTCTTCAATATAAAAGTGATTACGAAAAGATAATTATAATTGATTTACTTTGAAAACATAATTTTTGAGTCACTGCGCTAAAAATCACAAGTTCATTTCCATTGTTCGCCATTTAGAACCGACGAAAAATTGTTGTTTTAATCATTTACCAAAAATCTAGGTAGATTTCACTTATCGAAGTCAAACCAGTTTATTCATGTTTCGACAACTCCATACTGCTTGCAAAAATAAGAACAATCTATTCAGTCGCTATTATTTCATAATAGCGTATAGCGTTTAGACGCGTCGAAACACCACTCGGGCTGCTTAGACGCGTTTGGCAGCCGGTTCGCACCGCATCGCGTCGCGTTGGCTATATCAGGTTTACGCGATACGCATATATTTTCATCAAAAGTGTTTTGACGCGAACGCGTTCGCTCGCGTGAACGCTTCCAAACGCTTTCAGTATACCATCAGCCTTACACGCAACGCGGTGGGTACAACACCAATGCCCAGTGCTCGTGTTTTGGCTTCAGACACCGTGTATGATGATTCGGCAAACACCACAGCCGAGTGTTTCCGATTGTGTCCGATTGCGGAATACACGCGTGGTTCATTTATTTTATTTCTACCTATGCCGTGCTTGTTAAACTCAATCAACTTATGCGCCCGTCACCCAACGGCCAAGAAAACAAACCTATAAGTCAAATTATCAAATTTTTAGAATCATCCAACGAGCAATGCTCTATCCGTGGTAGCCAGTGTCATACTGGGTGTATGTTGAGAGCTTTCTTGTGATCGTAACCACTAGGCTCGGGAGTTTTCCCAAAAATCAAGACACGGTGTCTAAAGCAAAACACGAGCGTGTACACTCGTGTCGCGTCCATTGCGTTGCGGGTTCATCTATAAGCACGAAACTGAAGTGGTAAATTATAGCCACATGGTGGTGTGTTTGCAGTCAAGTTCGGCTCTCGTGCAGCACGGTTTGGTGTTTTCACCAAGGCTGCCCCACCCTTTTTCTTCCCCACACCACCCTATACAAACCCCTCAAACAAATTTCTACCCCTCCCAACAAAAAAAATTTAATAATATACATGCACCAAACCTCATAATCGTAGTCCCAACACCCCCCGCCCCTTTTTTTTTTTTTCCTCAGGTCCTATTTTTCCTTTTTTCCCCACAACAGGGCGTATAGTCATGAAAATAATCATGACTAGTAAATCATTTATATAATACAGAAATTATACAACTCAATCAAAATAACGTCTCCATCCTATCGCATTCCTATGCGCGTACCTTACCCACCGCCCTTTTTACTACGATCATTTCAATTTTACAACTAAACAGTGTGCTTGACTGACATAACCGAATCTGAATTACCATTCTCGAAAACAGCTGGATTCGAAACATGTTCTGGATTGTTTGAGGCATTCATTAAAGGGTGGTCAATTGTCTGTTTTCCAGAAAATTTCATATGAATTCAACTCACTAGGTCGCTGATCCTTATTAAAAAAAAATTGCACACTAGGAATCCTGGTAAAATTGGTCAGTGGATGAGTTGATAAACTTACTACACAATAACAGTTCATTAAAATAATCCTTCAAATCTTGGAATGGCTTCAAAATATCAATATAGTTTGTCTAGAATATGAAGGATACGGGTTTAAAGCAGTTTATGCATCAGCTGGGATATTGGATGATGCTGTATGTGATCTGTAAACAGAACTGCAAATATTCGGACGTTGATCTCTGCGCTTACTTCTTATCTATCGGAACTTACATTCAGAAATGAGCATTGGACTCAAACAAATTCATAGCGATGAAATAAAGTTACAAATCGCAGTGACTTATTAAAAGCATGCTTTCCGATCAGGAAAATGTTTTCTTCAGCTCTGCAATCCGTGCTTAAACTAACAATATTATATGTGTGCGATTCCGTGCATGTGTGAGAAGGCGAAATGAAATAGGTCAGTTCACGATTTACTGCTAACGTGAATTTCCTCAACCCGCTCCTTCGTTTTTCCCTACCGCTCTTGAAAACAATGAACCATAACACGTCGATTGCTATGATTACAAACTTGTCTACTAGCAGGTTATGAGACAGACGTACACAGCCAAACTTTTAGTTTTTCATTGTTTTTCAGGTTGGCAATGTGTATTTTTTATTTCATTTGCCCTACGGAAATGTTTGACAAAGCAACTGTGACGACAAACGTGATGCTTCGTTTAAAAACAAAAGATAGCAGGCTTCACGTTACAATACCGGTGCGCTATAGCCATGGTAACACTCAAATAAATTACCTTAGGATTATCATAAGGTCAACCTTATGAAATATAGAAGAGCGATCAATTTTCATTTTTATTAAATATCTAATGGAATTTGGATGAACTAAGATAACATTCATTCAAGCACCTTATAAATTTCATAGATAATACATGTGACAATTTCTTTTATTAAAAACTCATAAGGCAAATCTTATGAATTCAGAGCTGGCTTTCGTCGCTGTATCATTATCGAATACGCCAGCTGAAAGTAAATAATTATTCCATCGTGCGGGTTTACAAACTGTGCTTAAATAATATTATTATTGTGAAGGCAAAGGAGAATATCCATCAGCACTACGGTGCATAGCACACAGCCACTGTTCACCAGTTCGTATCTAAGGCCGGTGCATAAACCACTTAGACTCATTTTTGAAAATCTCAAACCCTCCCTCTCCCCTCGTAGACATTTCTCCATACAATTTTTTGAAATTTTGTATGGAGCGTAGACTTTGGTCAAACCCCTCCCTCCCCCCAAAAAAGTCTACGTAGTTTATGCACAGTCCCCTAAAATACAGTACCGACAACAATCAAAACAGCTGGCGGTGAAAGTTCTGATTTTTTTTAAATAGGTACAAAGCAATGAAATGTCTGTGTACCTGTTATTGTCTTTGCGTGGCTATATAACTCCTCAAGTTTTTCTGACATGTTTGCATGTTACTGTTCAGCTGATATGAAGCAGAAATTCAGTTTTGTAATACTTTTATTTGTCTGTTTAACTGCCCAGTCATCCAGTTCCAGAGGAGTTTTGATTGTGTTTCCATAATCTTAAGCAAGGCTTGCTTTCTTTGCCATTCGCTTGAGAGTACCACCAATAGCATCACATGGAGCTTTCACATGAGACGTTGCAGCAATATATTGAATTTTGTTTAATGAAATCTTGCAATTTTGATGTAAACAACTGAACTGAATGACTTAATATGGGTCAATATTTCAGATATTATGACAAAGCTTTTGTTTTCCAATTTATTTTCCTTCTTGTAATATACTTCAAAAGAGTGTATAGCTGCTTGAGCATTATTCCAATGGTAACCCTGAGCTGTATTTTGAATAATTACACCGTTTCCAATATATTCTCATACAAAATAAAGCTCTATTTGTTTCAAATCGATAATCCAGATTTTATTGATAACTTTACCCATTATATTGCAATATAATACTGATCAACTACAGCATATGTTTTGGAATAACACCACCTTTAACTTTCTTGACCAGCTCCAGACCGTCACAGGCGGCATGCACGACTTCCATCGGCATTTCGTCCCAAATTTGTTTGATTACAGTTTTGAATTGGTTCATATTAGACGCCCTGTGGTCATTTACCTTCGCCAGCATGTATGACCATACGAAATAATCCAAGGGATTTAGATCTGGTGAACTGGGATGCCATTCATTCTTGTCCAAAAAGTCGGTCAAATTTTCTCGGCACCAGCCCTGAACGAAATTTGCAGTATGCGATAGCGCTCCTGCTGAAACGCATAGTGATCATCTCCAAACACCTCTTGTACATGTGGCTTGACAACTTTCTGCAAAACTTACGTTTTATAATATACGGCATTCACTTTAACGCCTTTTTCGATGAAAACCAGTGGTAATTTGCCTCGCTTGCAAATTTCTCCCCGAACCATCACTGACGCATCACTTTCGAACCGTGGAATATTCCTTTCACTCTCTGGAACAGTTCTCGAAGAGAGAGTCCACAATCTGTCGTTCTGTTCATTGTGGGATTGTTGTAAGACGAATAACTTCTCGTCGGAAAAGATAAATTCTTCCCCACCGCACCGCGACAAAAGCAGACTTGCTCTTTCGAGTCGTTTCTGCTTGGAAGGTTCCGAAACTCCGTGAACTTTACGTTTCTTGAAAGAATCCGAGGTCATTTTGCAGTATATAGGGCATTGACGATCTCGAAACATGCAGATCTGCGGCCATTTAACGTACAGAGCGCTGTGATTTTCGTCTAATCCGTTCCCTGGCCACTTTAACAACTCGTGCAGTCCGCACCGTACGAGTACGACCGGATCTCTTCCGGTCATCCAACGAGCAGGTGTCACGGTACCTTCGGATGGTTTGGTATACAAAATCCCGCTTTACTCCGAGGTTTTTCAAATTTCTGAAAATAGCGCCCGGGCGCTCACCTCTCAAAAAAAAATTTATCACCACAGCACGAAACTCCTTCATCGCCGGTAAAACATAAACACCGAATGAAAACAATCGGACATAACCTAAAAGCGTTTGTATAAACATAGTGAAAAACTACACCAACACATACGTGAAGCATGTTGAGTAGTTATACGACACCTATTCAAGGAAAAAGTGTATGAGAATATATTGGACACGGTGTATAGAATTATTTTCTGAAGAGTCACAAATTATAATTATTTCACCCTCTTTTGGGGAAACTTTTTTTGTTTCACAGAAAAAAGATTGTTCCTTACAAATGAAGTCATGAGTTATAAACCAACCAAATTTAAAAATATAACGGAACAAACTCGTCTACAGGCTTTATAATTGTTTCCAAGTTACAACGATCAGCTGTTAGCCTTTGCTGAAAAACAACATCTTCTTTCCCATCCCATTCTAATATTGATGAAAGTTTTCTTTTGATACCTTCTGTAGAAATACATTTTTCACATGCACGGAAATAACAATTTGTAGTTCTGATTAGGATACTGCAAAGAATTTTGTCAATTATTTCTTTTTGTGGATCAAATTTTGCACTGTTAATCATCAATTTAACATTTTCATGAATAGTGCAAACACATACATTATGTGTGCCGGACTACCCAAAAGTATGCAATGTTTAGGTCTGAGCTGAGTGAATGAAGTAAATCCAATTTTAGTGTTATTGCATTTTTCTCTAAAAATCATGCTTCTTTCAAAGACATCATTAATAAACGCTTCTGTACATGATCTCTCTTACCATTCTGGATTTCAGAAACATAATCATTTGTTCCTGGCATAGCCCTACTGATTTCATCGTTGTCGAAGAATTGTAAAACTTTTTGACTATCGCCATCACTTAATCCATGACCACTTCGTGATTCAGCAGTACAAATAATACCATGAGCTCTGACAAGGCTTTTTATTTGCCTCACTGTGTGAAACGATGCATTGAACTCTCTAACGATTTTATTCACTGACCATGACCGATAAAACTTTTAATTGGTCACTTCTTTCTGTAGTAGGTGAACTGAACTTCTCTTTCAACTGCATCATCATTTCATCGAAAGCTTCCACTTTATCGGCATCATCTGGATCCATACCAAACAAATTTTTACGAACTGCTTTGGAGATTTCTTTGGACTTTTTTACGCAATAATTCACACTCCGTATATTCCTCGACGAAATTGGTGATATGCTCAAGGTTTGAACTATGGAATTGAATTTATTTACATTATGTGGACATCCGCGGGTGCGATTGACTCCAATGACTGTACCGTTTCTGTAAAATAAAATAAACAAAAAGTTATTATTGACCTAAAATATGTTACTCAAACACTTTGACGCAGATTTAAGTGGTCGAATTATGGAGAAAAAAAATTACCTAGTGTATCATCCGATTCCTGATGACTTGTTGACGGTTGTGGGTCCTTGAAATCCTGATCACAATAAGCTTCGTGTCCTTCTGAACGCCTCTTTTTAGTGGTGGGATTCCTATTGTGCGTCGAAATTCCACGACATGACTCACAAATACGCATTGTTTCATCCAACTTGTGGTCATGTCCCCAGGAATATATTTTTTCTATTGATTATTGATTATTGATACATGCACAACATTTAATTCCGATACTTATATCACTTTGTTCCATTGTGAAAAGCTCCTTTCACAACTAATCATGTAACTATGATCACTGTACATTTTATCACTTGAGTGAACTTAGGTATAGATTTGAATGAAATACATTATTTCTACCCATTATTTACCTGTAGGTAACACAACCGTTATTTAGGTAGGAACAAATTAAAATTGTTAGAATTAATCATTAAATGGTGTTTAAAGTTTTTCGTGAAAAACCACCTGATTTAATTGTATTATCACTAAAGTTTAAAAAACTAACAATTTGAAAATAAGCCTTTTACAAATGGTAGCCTTGAATTTTCAAATATTCGAAGACTCCAAATTCCAAATTGTCATTATAATTAAATTTAATTGGCTTCTGTGCGGTTTTTGGGACTAAATTATTAGATGAGTTGGCGCGATACATGGTAAAATTAGGACATGAAAAAACTGTTGTTAGAAAAACTGTTATTTCCTTAAAAGAGCGAACTTAAACTTAAAAGTGTATGGCGAGCTTCAAGCCAACTATATTTCCTTTGATAAGAAAAAATCTCGTCTAATGCTAAGATAGCCATTTTTTGCAGATTGACTTTAAATTAATATTTTTTTTTAGCGTTTAAGAATCGATTTTATAATTTTTTTTATAAAAGTTTAGACGATTTTTTAAAAGTCATTCATACATTACTTTTTTGTTAGTCTTGTCCTTTTTGAGATATGTTGATTTAAAAAAATCGATAAAAAAAACTTAAGCCCTTTTCAATTGGTAGTCTTGATAAATTTAAAAAAAAAACCAAGTACGCAAAGTTGCTTGCAATGACATAGTCTACACACCCACAAATTTTCATTGGTTTCTGAAAGGGTGCTCCAATCACTGGATGAGTTGGCGTGAATTTCGTCATTGTTTGAAATCCGTCCCCGTTCTATGGCAGACATTCTGACAGCGTTACGTATTATTATTTATTTTTTGTGCACATTTTATTTAATTGGCGAAGGCTTTCTGTTTTTTTTCAATCGTGATTGTTAATTTTCCTGTACATTCATATGGCTTCTCTTGAGGAGAAAGTTGCATGAATCAAACATGAGTACCATCCGTACTCGCAAGGATCGTGGATTTTCTTCTTTGGGCCATTGAAAACTCTCGACATTTCGATGGTTCTTGATCAGTGTCTTGAGATACTTAATACACTACGTGTAGAGGCGCTGAACTTGGAAATAGCAAATGAAATAGCTGACCACGATGTTTTCAATATTCAGTTTTATATCTACGTTCCCTCGCGAGATATGGAGATAAACGCCGTTGTCTCCGACGCAAGCTTGGCTGTCGAGGACTTGAAACCAACTTCATTTTTTAAGAATTTATCGGAAGCATGTTATGATTCTGGATGTTCAACAACTACAAATCGTTGCAAGACGTAATAAAGTATATCAACTGGCCTTATTGATTCAGATGACTGTCGCAGGTTCAGTTCGCCCAAACTTTTTTCAACTAGATGGAACTTTATTTATGTGCGTCTGTTTGTTTTGAGGATTTACAATTATTACAACCGCAAACGGCTGAAACACTCGGCCACTCATTGTGGTAACAAATTTCGTTGCGGTAAGTGAAGAAAAAACCACACTGAGAACTCCTGCGCACAAGCTGTGCAAAAGTGTGTTTTTTGTAAGGTTTTTGTTGGTTTCTGTGCCATCTGTGTGCAGCCAGTTGTTCACATGGCATGCGTTTATTAAGTTCATAAAGTTGTGGATCAAGATGAGCAAATCTTCCTATTCTAAAACATACGATTTTCTCAAGATAAGATGGCAAAAAATGAAAAATTTGCGTGGAACATTGTTTGCCATTGAAAAGGTGGCAGGTCCTTTTTTTGTACTATATTTTTAAGATCACACAATCTAACACTACAAAATGCGCTTCAATCGATCAATTCAGTTTTGGTTTGTTAGCTGAGTTTTGTCAAACTTTTCATTTCCTTACTGAAACGTGTTATTTTTTTCACTGAATGTCAGTAAATTGAACAGCGGAAGTGATCGGCTGTTGGATTTTTGGTGAAGTAAAGTGTGTATATTGTAAATCAAAACTTGTTTTCGTGAATTTGTCCCAATTGAGACTCCACGTATAAGCGAACTTATTTAAAACTGATATTTCAATAATTTGCTTTCCCTGGAATAATGTTAATAAGTAAGTCGATAATTATTGCAAAACATTCAAACTTGCGTAAATTTTTTATGCTGTACCAAAATTAACCAAATTTTTCCCACTCCCACTTTAGAGTGAATTGTTGTGCAGTTGTTGGCAGTCAAGGCGAAACTTGGCTATAAAACATGATGTTTCGCAAAGTTTCGTGCAGAGGGCCAAGGGACGATCCAGATTGAAAACACGCAAGGTGCGGAACTTCCCAAATCGGGATGAACTTGAGCAGAGCGTTGCCAAAACCGCGTTTTGATAACGAAATATCGGTGCTGCATCCTTGACACTGAGACCTCAATGAAAGTAGATTTTAAGCGGGTAAGGGTAAATTAGTTGTGGATGACCGATTGTAACGGAAGAAGCTGTCGAAACTTACATCGAAGTACCTGATTAGGCAGGCTATATGAACTTGTGGTATTCAGAGCGTACCATTCGTGGTTAATGGCAGCATAAACGGTGAGATTTACTAAACTGAGTGCCTTTTTGCGTTTTTGATACAGCACGATAAAAAAAAACAATTGTTTTGGTCCGATTTGGTTTAATGGCACTATTTTAAAACCGTGCAGGAGTGGCATGTACCGAAAGACAGGTCCTACTAAGACCCACTAAACTGTCCTGAACTCCATCCGATCGGAACCTTTCTGTCTTTTAGCATTTCAAGCTTATTGTTTTCACAATTCGCTTGTTGCTCGCTCTCAACTTAGTGTTCTAAATGCCTTTCCATAGTTCTTGAGAGCTTTCGATGCCTGGTACCATTTTTGCATAAGTATGATTGTCTGGCAAGTGTTTTCCTTAACGAAAAATTCCTAGATAAGACCGGGAATTGAACCAGCCACTGAGAAAACTGAGAAAAACGTACCGGAAACGTCTTTGCAGGCTCTGATGGAGAGAGTCCATCGCAAATGTCGATTATTTTATTCAAATCCTAAAATTAAACTACTGAACTACTGTAAAAATTTTGTTTCATTTCGGTAATGAACTAATTTACCGATAAATCTGAAGTGTCGAAATAATTATCGACTCACCCTTTAAGTGTGTAGTTCTACTTAACCATTCTACTTTGAAACAGGTTAAAAGTTCCATTAGGAGTCGACCAATCACGAAATTGATCTGTTTAAAAAAAATGAACAGAACAGCGAATTCAACAGCCATTCCTTTTCTGAAATAACGAACGAAGCCAACACTCATAAACGCCTGCTTGGCTTGAAAACGATTTGAAGTAAGGTGCACACTTGTCACGTGATTACTGGGTTTCCTGTCATCACGAGGGCATAAAATTAACTAAAAATTAACGTTCGAACATTTCACTGTTAGATTTGAGTAACCTAATGCAATTTAAAAGGATGGAACCTGATGAGATGAATTTGAATATCAAAATTGGAATGACAAAAATCCATTTTAAAGAACAACTTAACTCGTACTTGGTTTGGAAAATTTAAGTTAATAGGCGTGGGTTGCAGAATATGTCAAAGGGCTACTTCCTTCAAACTCCCGGATTAAAGCTACCATCAATGTTTATTGCTAGGACTGGTACTAACGTATTTCTTCCATATTATCGCTGCCTGTCATTGGGTGTTAAATACCCACACGCATATTCTAATCTTTTGTTATACCTTCTACTATTTTTTATTATGACTAGCCATATCACTAAACGTCTAAAAGATATTTGCACTTGCATATACAACCGGTGGATTTTGAGCTATAATTTTTTTTTTTTTAAATATTCCTCGCATATGTCAAACCAGTAAAATGTATATTTGTGCGCCTACCGAAATCAAAGATGATCGTGCCTATTTTCATCATATTTTTTATACCGGATTCCTACCACCCTTGGCGAAAGTTGATTTTACGTCATGACGACCCTTGTTTTATTTTCAGGAGGTGAGAATAGAAATAAATGATTAAAAATTTACAAAATATTATAATTTATTTATTTTTGTACTTAATTGATAAATAAAAATAACAAAAAATCTACAATTAGTATCGTCAAGTATAACCTATATCACATTTAAGTCTCTCGTTCGTCAAACATTCCCTCGTATATTTTTCCCGACAAACGATTTGATTTGCGTATTTTTCGTGTCGGTCCCTCCAAGGTGTCATTGGCTCTCCTTTTGGCTGCATTCTGTCCAGCTGTAGACTTCGTTTGCGAATCTTTCATTTTGCGCTTAGTTTCACCTTTAGCGTCTAAATCAATCACTAGTCGTCCATCGGATTCATCTGCAAAATCCAGGATTCCGTGAAATGCCGTTGCTAGCGTGTTGTAATCCTCGTCATCGTTTTGCACCGGCGATTGAACGATTGTTTTGCACAGCTTTACGTCCGCACCGAGAAATTCCAAAAGTGTTGGAATACAGCAAGGTTGAAGTTGGTCCATTATAGTTGTTATATGTTCACTGGGGTTTCTGCTAATGAGCTCCGGATAGTTAAAGAGACAAGTGATAGCTTTGTGGCTATGGGTGCAGCATTTTATACTAATCAGGTAGTGACAGTTTGAGCAGAATTGCTTCATACCTTACACACGAATCTATTTAAAAGGAATAATCGTTTGAAACATCAATGCTGCAAGCTGATACCTGATGTGGAGCAAAAAATCCATGCAAAACAACAGTGGTTGAAACGCATTCTAGGTAAATACAGTTGGCTTCTGTTCTTTTTGTTGTTTATCAATTATTCTCAACTGTTCCATGACCTATTAAAAATGGAAATCAATGAAGTTATGCTACAATTACTTCACTCACAGTCTTCGAGGATACAAAAAAATGATACATATGACTGAACAATAAACATGGCGTTACAACTTGCATCAAACTTAGGAAATAAAAGATAATCTACATATGTACGCATAATTCCACTTATAAAGACTCAAATAAGAAATCATCAACTAAGACATAGAGTATTTTATCAAATAACCAGATACTTGTAAGAGAAACATCGATCCCCTCGATGAAATAGGTGTTATGATGTTTTAATGACACGAACAAATCCTCACTGAAGGTTTTTTTTATACCAATTGTTTTGTTTTTAAGTTGCCTAAATACGCAAAAAAAAAAATTAGAACTTGCTGTTGGTGATTTATTGTGAAATGAGGTGAGGTTCGTCATATTTGCGTTATCATTTCGAATTTTGACATACTCATGGATTATTGATTCCACACATGAAATCACTGCAGTCAAATCTTGAAACGTTTTAAAAATTTCCAAGACATAAAGCGAGTTAATGAAAATGACTGCCTTTAGTGGACTCTTTCACAACTCAAATCAAGGGACGCTTACATCACTCTTGGAAAGTGTTCGAGGCAAATTAAATGTATGACTGAATTCATCAATTTTGTTAAACTATCCGATAACTCCCATTCAAATGTGGATGAATTAGAAACTTCACCCCATCTCAGTCAGAAGTTTAAGTTACCATCAGGGAATACGTCTAGGATACGGTTCGATTGTTTTGAACGCATTGTCATCATTCTTTTAAACAACGTGATGTGAGTATAGCCATGTCCATAATGATTGTAGGATTACAGCCATGTCCAAACACTACACTGCACGCCGAGCTATTTTTTACCACGCTAGCGCGTGTATTGAATTCACCACTTTGACTTCGTGCTTCCAGACTTACACGCAACGCGGTGGGTACAACACCAATGCCAGTGCTCGTGTTTTGGCTTCAGACACCGTGTATGATGATTCGGCAAACACCACAGCCGAGTGTTTCCGATTGTGTCCGATTGCGGAATACACGCGTGGTTAATTTATTTTATTTCTACCCATGCCGTGCTTGTTAAACTCAATCAACTTATGCGCCCGTCACCCAACGGCCAAGAAAACAAACCTATAAGTCAAATTATCAAATTTTTAGAATCATCCGACGAGCAATGCTCTATCCGTGGTAACCAGTGTCATACTGGGTGTATGTTGAGAGCTTTCTTGTGATCGTAACCACTCGGCTCGGGTGTTTTCCCAAAAATCAAGACACGGTGTCTAAAGCAAAACACGAGCGTGTACACTCGTGTCGCGTCCATTGCGTTGCGGGTTCATCTATAAGCACGAAACTGAAGTGGTAAATTATAGCCACATGGTGGTGTGTTTGCAGTCAAGTTCGGCTCTCGTGCAGAACGGTTTGGTGTTTTCACCAAGGCT